>SSNS01000036.1:1308976-1510603 GCA_006937985.1 Aphyosemion australe
CAGTTACACCGGACCAGGTGAGGAGAGAACTGAGGCGGCTTAAGAGCAGAAAATCAGCAAGTCCTGACGGAATCAGCCCCAGACTGCTCAAAGACTGTGCTGACCAGCTGTGTGAAGTGGTCACACACATGTTCAACCTGAGCCTTCGACTGGAGCAGGTCCCCATCCTGTGGAAGACCTCCTGTGTGGTTCCAGTCCCCAAAACATCACATCCCAGGGATCCAGACCACTACAGACCAGTCGCCTTGACCTCCCACCTGATGAAGACTATGGGGAGACTCATCCTCACCCATCTGCGTTCAGTGGTGAGCCCAGAAATAGACCCACTTCAATTTGCATATAAACCAAACATGGGGGTGGAAGATGCCCTCATCTACCTGCAGCACCGGGCTCTGAATCACCTCGAGATGCAAAAAAGCACTGTGAGGATCATGTTCTTCGACTTCTCCAGTGCCTTCAACACCATCCAGCCGTGTCTACTGCAGCAGAAGATGAGGGGCGCAGGAGTGGACGAACATCTGACCTCATGGATCAACTACCTCACCAACAGGCCACAGTACGTGAGGCTGCACAACTGTACGTCTGAGGTGGTTGTGTGCAGTACTGGAGCTCCACAGGGTACAGTGCTCTCACCCTTTCTCTTCACCTTCTACACCTCGGACTTCACCTACAACACCAGCAGCTGTCACCTTCAGAAGTCCTCTGATGACTCGGCCATCGTCGTCTGTGTGTCTGAGGGGGACGACCAGGAGTACAGGTCAGTCAACATGGACTTTGTGGACTGGTGTGAGCGTAACCACCTTCGCTTGAACACCAGTAAAACAAAGGAAATGGTGATTGACTTCCAGAGAAACACTCCTCCTCACTCACCAATAAACATCCAGGGAGCAGACACTGAGGTGGTGGACACCTTTAAGTACCTGGGTGTTCACCTCAACAGTAAACTGAACTGGTCCCACAACACAGATGCTCTGTATAAGAAGGGCCAAAGCCGCCTCCATCTCATGAGGAGGCTGAGGTCCTTCGGAGTTAAATCCCAGCTGCTAAAATCCTTTTATCACTCTGTTGTTGGCTCTGTTATTCATTCTGCTGTGGTCTGTTGGGGTGTAGGCAGCTCTGACCGAGACAGGAAGAGACTGAACAAGCTAGCTACCAAAGCTAGCTCGGTTCTGGGCTGCCCACTGGATTCTGTTGAGGAGACGTGTGAGAGGAGGATGCTGGGGAAGATGACCTCCATCTTAAGAAACCCCTCCCATCCACTGCATTCCACTGTGGAGGTCATGGACAGCTCCTCCAGAGGTAGACTGAGACATCCCAGATGTAAAACTGAGCACTATCACAGATCTTTCATCCCCTCTGCTGTAAGAGTGTATAACTCCTCAGTTTAAGCTGTACTGGTATCATCCTGGTACACAACAACACCAATGCAATATTCAGTATGTATTCTATACTTGTGCAATACCGGATTCACATTGTTGTCTGTGTCTCTTACAGTATGCTGCATAGTGTTGGTACCAAGTTTGTTTTCATCTTTTATTTGTGGTTTTTTTAGTGATCTAAGATTACAATACTAGATTACTGCCTATGTGTCTATACATGTATCATTGCTTTTATCTTTCTTCTAATTACCCTTTGAGTGATGGTGCTGCTGTGACAAGTGAATTTCCCCACTGTGGGATCAATAAAGTCTATTCTATTCTATTCTATTCTATTCTATTCTATTCTATTCTATTCTATATCCACCTGTCGTGATTTCTGATGGGCCACGTGTGCCAGTAGGGAATAATCCTACACCAAAGAGCAATGATCTTGCTAAATGTTCAGTGGTACTCATATTTACCTCCATTTGTTTAATGCACCTTCCTCTGGTTTGAAGAACATCATGCTTAAATGTTAGACACAAGAAAACAGCTTATATGTTTTATTTTTAACTTTGATGGCGTGTTCAAGCACTTGGAAACAGATGGCACTTTGTCCCATAACTGTTACTTTAACATCTTGGAAGATCCTGCACATCCAGAAGACTTAAAACTAGCACTGTGGGCTCCTGTCTGAGTACCAGTGTGTAATGACTTGAGAATGAGGTAATTGGTCACTCATCAGCTACCCGCACAGAGCTCTCAGACAGAAGCCAGCTCGTTCACAAAAGACATCTCCAGTACAAAACCAGGAGCTTTTTGGAAGCTAAGAGCCCACTTTTGTAAGTGAGCCAGAAAGAGCTGCAAGTATGAGTGAAATGCTTCAGGAGTCAGCACCTTGGGTTTGTAAAATCACAAAATTATGACAAAGAGTGCTGTAAATTCTGGTGGCACATTCACATCAGTTGATTGGTTTAGTTTAGGCCTACTGAACAAGGACAGCACAAAAAGACAGTGTTAACAGTAAGAACAATACAACTGTTGTTTTGTTGGATTTTGTTGGACTTTCAGTGTAAAACAGCCCTAATCAGCTCACAAACACAAGAAATTAATATAAATTAATTAATTTAACTACTATAAAACGTTTTTCGTTTCAGCAATATTTTCACCTGGAAGTTAAAACCCCTAAAATCTGTTTAGTTTAATTGCTGATGTGTTTTTTGTTTTTATTTTGCTGGTTTGCAGTCTTCATTGGCTGCTCCTTTTGTTGTAGCTCAGCTGGCCTTTAGGGTCATTCTGCTCACTAGCCAAGGCCATTCAAGCACCTAAAATATACAATGTGATATTGGGATATTAGACTTCTAAAATGGGAGATTTTAGCCAGTCAATGTTGGAAAAATCCTCTCTGCCAGCATCTTTCAGAGGAGTACCCCAGGGCTGTGTGCTCAGTCTACTAATTTTTAGGCATTGATTGAAAAGAAATGCAGGGTTCAAACCATATCTTCAAGTTTGATTGGAACACAACTGTGGTGGGTTAAACCATAGAAATGATCGAGCACTCAGAAATGAAATAGTTTTGAAATCAATGATGAGTCAACATGCCTCTCTTATACAGATTAAAAGTAAACAAGTTGTTTTTTCTCTGCTGAAAACCTGTGGATTCGCAACCTTGGTCATCATTAAAGCTCTCATTCACTCATTTTTTCAATACATTTGCTGTGGTCTCTAGTATGAATGAATGAGTCATTTTCTGTGGAACAAAAATCTCTGGTACGCTCAAAAAGAGGAATTTAACCAGAGGAAGGGAAGGCAGCAGTGTCCAAATTAAAATGCCCTCAATACCAAGACAAGACCAAAAACCTAAACATTAGGTCTAGAGACAAAGACCAATCTGGAGGATTGACTAACACAAGAAAACTCCAATCCACTCCTATAGTTACTGAAACATTTTTTTCCTTTGTGACTTTTAATGATAATTTGCTCATTTAAAAGTTCTTAATCTAGTAAGGAAAAGTTCTGTTTTATATCAATTTAGCAGGCAAACAGAAATTCTCAGCACACACTTGTTTCCTGTTGAAAAGTCATACAAAGCAAGTGTTTATTTTTGTTTAAACCTAGTTTCTTGTTACATCTGTGGGTGTGTTTGTGTGTCTTTGCTTCGCATTCAGAGACAATTTCTTTGAAATGAAAATTACACAGAATTGTGCAGCCTATAGAAGTTCTGTGCATTTAATGTTGTTTTTAGAGAAGAAACCATACCAAGCAAGAAAACTAATTAAATTAACCTTTGAGTCTTGTTTTCCCAGGCACTGAGGAGATTTAGAGCGCATTAATATTAAACTCTGAACTCCAGCCTATAAGAACTTGTTTGTGTTCTTTCTGTATCTGGCGTATACTGAAAAACACATTTTTGATAAAACATTTTTCCTACACAACTTACACAACATTAATCAGCATCAAATTGGAAGGACACAATGCAGGAGCAAGGCTGATTCCTGTGTCCCTGTTTCACCAAACACGTTCACCTTTAAACTCAATTACACATTTCTTTCTGCAGGTCATCTTTTCTGAAGCATCAGAACCAAACCAGGAAAACTAGGCCTTGTTCAACAGAGGGAAGCTAAATTACAAGGTTGTAAATTCCGGGCTTAACAACAAACTTTTATTGGATTTGGAGAAGAATGTGTGGAAGTCTCAGCAGAACATGGCCTTAATGGGGAAATAAACAAAGGTTCACAAAGAGGAGTTATGGAACAGTGACCCCCCTTTTCCTCGCCGCTTTTAAGGTGGAAAAGTTGTCCAAATCAAAAACATTTTTGGTTAAATGTTGCCCTGAGAAGGATTCTCAGATTTCTTCTTCTTGCATCTCAGAATTGAGAATAAAATAGAGAATTGAGACAAAAGGCCTCTAAATGTTGATTTAGATGCAAACGTCCTGCACGTTTTGTGAAGATATGGCATCAGTTGCAGCGTGATTGGATAGTTTCAGTGTTTGTGGTCTAGGACTAAAACCAACATAATTATCTTTTGTTGCTTCTTCTGTCTTTTTTTCCGCCTTCCTGTTCTTTTTGGAATGCTGAAAAACACTTCCTCTATCCAATCAGTCACTGGCTGCATGGAGCTTGTCTGGGAATACTCCAAACAGGACCTGTTTAAGCAGATTTACGAGCTAATGCATACATGCAAGTTTAAAGTGTAATTACACTCTTATTATATTTATAATATTGTAAATTTTTCTACTTTTTTATAAAATGAAAGGAATGAATTCAATATTTAAAAAATCAATCTTTAATCTTTATTTCGACAGCACCAACAGTGCTCTGAACACATCACAAACATTGATTAGTAACAGTTAGGTCCAAACAAAGTAATAAAAATCATATTCTGATTCAGAATAAATGCACTTGTGATTCACCTGACAGGTAAGACCCACTGTAAACATCAATAATACGTAAATAAGAGTTGGAAATAAATAATGAAGATAAGTGTTTTGCTTTGGGGACCGAAACAGCTCCATTCTTATTAGATTTTCAGCTGTTTGTTAACACAAATATCTCAGGCAGTCACCTGTGTGCATTTAGCCATCTGGTCAACTTGCTAAAGGTCAAACTGAGCATCAGAATGGGAAGAGTAAATGGGGTTTAGGGGAATTTGAACATGCCCTGGTTGATGGTGCAAGACAGACCTGTCTGAGATTCTCAGAAACTGCTGATCTGTTGAGATTTTCCCCCACCACCATCTCTTGATTTTGCAGAGAACAGCACAAAAATGGGAAAATCTCCAGTGAGCAGAAGTTAAGTGGACAGCAGTTGCTTGTTGAAGTGAGAGGAGAAGGGACAGCTTGGTCAGAATGTGACCACAGTGGACCCATCTTCTGATGGCTACTTCCAGCAGGATAATGCACCATGTCATAAAGCTCAGGGGCCTCATTTATAAAGAGTCTGAAAATTGCATAAAGCATTTTTTACACAAAATTTGTCATTTATAAAGAAAAAAACTTAATAAGAAAATGTGTGCAGCTTTAAGCTAACTCTGACCCTGGTGTAAGCACATTTTGGAAACGGGGAAACTGGCAGTGCAGCTGGTGTGATGGTGACATGGTGAATTTTAGCCACATCATCAGACCTTTGCAAACACACCAGCTTGTTCCAACAGGCGGGCTGATATTTGCTTGATTTGATGAACAATAGTTCCTGCCTAAAGCCCCTTTGGGTTAAATGAAATGCTTATATCTAAAGTTACGCTGAGGTCTGGAACATCCAGCGATCCCTGAGCACCATAATGCAGCCATTTTGGATAGTATCACTGATTATTGTATCAGCTCAGTGGCCTAGTGGTATGAGTGTCTGCCCTGAGACTGGGAGATTGTGGGTTCAAATCCCCGGTCGGGTCATAGCAAATACTTTAAAAATGGGATCCAATGCTTCCCCGCTTGACCCTCAGCATTAAGGGGGTTAAACCACCAAATAGTTCGCAAGCGTAGCCATGTCTGGAGCTAACCGCTCCCCCAGGGGACGGGTCAAATGCGGGGAAAAAATTTCACAAGTATGTGACAACTAATGGGACTTTAACTTAACTTTATTGCCATGTTCCTCGTTGCCTCTGTCAGATCACTTCATTTTAATGTTTATTTAATTTTTATTTATTATGACCGCCATGATCTCTCCATGACTTAGCCCACCACTGCAACAACACAGTGCTACTGGAAGGCAATAACACATTTCCGTGCCTACGTCAATCATAAGTGCCTTGATTTCAGTCTTGGTGGCCAACGATCAGTCGGGTTATCTATACATAGAGTTTTAATAAGCCTTGTATGCAACGTTTTAAAAATAAAGCCTCTGATCATCTCTATCTAGTTTATTAAACATAACATGACAGCAGTGTCCACTGTCATCAGATCTTAATCCGGTGACATAATCCCTATTTATTAATGTTTTATTGTTTCTTTTACCTCTGTATTATTTATATTTTTCTGATTCATATACAAGTATAATATAATTTAATACAAACTTAATCCATCAGAACTAACACCCTAGTTGCCACTTAAAAATATATATCTTTGATTATTGAAGCAGGAGAAATGATATCCCCAGCTATTTCAGTGTTTTAATCATTGCAACACTCCTTGATTTGAGTTGAAACCATGCACGAGCCACAATTAGACCTAAACGGGTTAATTCCAGGGGAGAGAATAGGTTTTTTCTTGGTATTAAATTGAAACCATGTGACCAGCTTATTTACTACATGACAACTTTAGTCACTTGGAAAAGGGCTGTGTCTGTGCATGATTTCAGAGACAGGTGGATCAATGCCCAAGCTGAGTTTATTATTCAGTGCTCATAATAAGTGGTTATGAGAGACCTCTAGATCTGAGAGCGCCAAACAAGACAGGGTTGTCAAGAGATTTGTTTTCCAGGTAAATATATCCGTGCACTAAAACAGTTCAGCACAAAACATTCTGTTGGCACAATGCAAAAACTTTGTCCCATAAAGTGAGAGTAGGCAACACAAGTCTAATGTGTATATTAGGACCAATCAGCTCACATCTACAGGCCTGTATTTTACAGAGGGTCAAAGATCTTAAATGAAATGCTTGGCAGCTGCACAAAAGCCATATTATGGCAGATGGTTGTCTGTACAGTGCTTCAGTGCTGAGTTTTATTGCATTATATGGTCTATGATTTTAAAGGTGCAATATGTAAGAATGAAGTAATCATGACATCCTGTGGTCAAATTTGGTTACTGCAGTCACGTACTCACTACTGTTCTGTGAGCTTCATGGATGTTGCCAGTTCAGCACCAGAATATTCTGATGAGTCATACACAGTAAGTTAATTAGTAGATAAATACATCGTTATATCTGGTGTTAGCACTCTTGGGTGTTTTACGGTAGGGAGCACTTACTACGTTTATTACTGTAATACGTCTCCAGCATCAGAGGAAGAGTGGTTGTTTGGCGTCTTGCTGTTATAGTTCGACTCATAGAAGTAAGTAAAACACCACGGTTGACTCATTATTCACTTCACACATACATTTCACTCTAATATTGAATTGCTGGTAATTGGAAAAAGTAACTTGAGATATTTTTAGAGCCAACTATTTGCTTTGAATTCATCGTTAGCATTGTTAGCTCAACGTTAGCCTCTAGCCTGCTCTAGCCACCCAATATTAGAGTAAAACAAAAAGATGCAGTAGCTTCTTAGGGGTACAAGAAATAATGGGCGGAGAAACTCAACGCTATCGCTTTGATAACCTGACACATGGGAGGCGACATGCGGCAGCAGCAAAAGCCAGCGATGCCATGTTCCAGGGTGAATAGCGAGTTTTCCGTTGTTTTGATTGGCCGTCAGATTGGAGGGAATTTTGGGTTATTAAAGCAGTTCAGAGTTGAAAAAGAGGTAGATATGAAGTCTCACAAGGTTTAGCTAGTTAAGTGAAGTCTTGTAAAGCTCTGGGACATCAGACACAGCAAGTATTAACTTTTCCTCCATGTTTATCCAGAGATGTACTGAGAAGCATCCTGTCTGCTCATTGGTCAGTCAACGAAACCTCCGCTGATTGGTCGTTGTCCGAGCAACAGCGATGAAAAGTTGACATTTTTCAACTTTCTGGGATTGCGTCGCTGGCTCGCCTGTGCACGAGACATGCATGAGTGCAAAATTTCACATACACATTTTTGCGTTTCGCTTAGCAGGAGGGAGACCCGCGATTATCGCTTTGTTGCGCTTGTCTCATTGAAAATGAATGGAGGAGAAGTGATGTCGCCTCCCGTGTGTTGAGCCCACAACTTCTGGGTCGCTCCTTTTTTCTGAAATTGGTTCTTTAAACAACTCTGGAGCTGTTTTTGCCTGCTGGTGTCAAATTACAAATGCTGGAGGGGCAGCATTAGCCCGCTGGAGACACGGCGACCTCAAGGGCTCACAGATAGTAAACAGTTACTACGACCGTCTTGAGTTTTTTTGAAAGGAGAAAAACTGACAACTCCCCAGCAGAGAAGGAAATCTGTTTCAATGTAACCCATTTTGAAAAGACCTAGTTAGGACGTCCTACAGGTGTGGTCTAGACCGATGGACTCAATATAGACATAATCTGCACGTCCATGCAACCTTAAATGCTTGCAGGGAACCTTCCTTCCAACATGATTGAGACATTAGACTGTTTTTTGATCATTTTACTGTAGAATTCTTACATATTGCTCCTTTAATGGAAACTTTTTTCTCATTATCCTTTAAAAAAAGCCTCATTTCTTTCTTTCTTTTTGTTGCCCCTAAAACACACAAAAGAACAGCAAGATGAGTAGCCCAGGGAGATTTTTGACAAAGGCCCAGAGCAGAGCTAATGGCCCATTAAAGGGAAAAGACTGCTTTTGATGTAACTGGAAAAAAGGGAAAAGTAGACATGCATGCTGAAAAGCTGTGAAATAAAAAGGTGAAAACAATAACGTAATCACTTCTTCAGCATCATCTGCTCACGAATCAGGCCTTAAAGACAAAGAGCAGCTGACATCTGCAGGAACACTGTGTGAATTTAAAGTCTTGTTATCTGATCCATAATTCTGATGCACTTTTACTGAGCAGTTTTATTACTGGAGCTGCATTCATGTAAAAGCCCCTTTAAAAGCATCGCCTCGCATCAAACAACACTGAAAGCATGTGGTAGTTGTAATAGCTCCATCCTCATTTCTGTTTGGTACAAAGCTCACTAATGTTCAGTTATTTTGAAGCAAATTATGGCCGTAAACATACTCTCATTATTGTGGTTGTCCCATAACGCAGCAGCAACTCGAAGTTTGTGATTTTAAAAAGCTTTGTTGCACAATCCTGAAGGTCCGTACCTCAGATATTCTGCATGATTGTTACATCTGGTCCAGTTTCATCCATTCATGCATCATATTGTAGCAATAGTCTGGCTTCAACAGGAAGATCATTTTTCCACAAGTATCTGCATATAGCATGTTTTGACAGAGGCAAGGCTACAGGAAAAAAAGCAAAACACCATCAGAACTTTCGGTTAATTTACCCGGACATTCACGGCATGTATGTCTCCATTTCACCAGGCTGGCCCGAAACGGCAATTTTCTGAGCCATTCTAGGAACCAATGGAGTATCTGAACTGGGGCATGAACTTGAAAATGGTAGAGCCGTTGGGCGGGACTTGTGGTTAACTCATGCTGATTGGTTGTAACTCAAGCCGACTGCACACTGGAAGCATCAGCGGCGCGGAACGTCGCTGCTTCAAATAGAATCCATTATAGTCTATGGGGTGACACAAACCAGAAGAGGCACGCCACGCCGCACCGCTAAAGATAGGATCGAGTTCTATTTTTGCCGCGTGCCGCTTCTGGGATGCATCAATTTCTGTAGTTAACATAGGACTAGACAGGAAATCACACTCGGTTTCAGTGTAAAATGTAATTTTCAAAATAAAAGTCTATTGCAGCGATGCGATTTCATATCTATGTAGATTACGTCTATACGTGTGACCTCGCGGCTTATTTACTTACCGCATCGTTTGAGAAGTGCAGCGGTGTGTTTGCCATGGCTTTAATCCTGGCAGTGAAGAGGAACAACATTATATATGACACCAAACAGCGATGTCATGTGATTTCCTTCTTTTTGGTTTAATGATGGCATAAACAAACCGTGACCTTTGAAGTCTCGAGGGATCTTGTGATCTTGCGAGTCCAGCGAGGAGTGCGGCGGTGAAGCTGCTTCGCAGCTGAGATTCTCCCAGCAAGCAGCGAAAATCGCGAGTAAACCGTTCCGCTGCCGTTCCGCGATGCTGATGCTTCCAGTGTGCAGCAGGGGTCAGTATAGGTAATTACATAGGCAGACGTCGCAAAAATGAACTGGAAGAGTTGCTGGTGATGAAGAATGAAGGAAAACAAAAAATAAGTAGTGTTCATGCTGCTTTAAAATTGCTGTTTCTAGACTCCCAATGACAAAAAATACAGCAGAAATCCTCCTACAGAGCGCCGTAAAACAACAATTCTTTTAGACACCGAACATCACCCCTTTATGTCACACACCTGCATTCCCGTCCCCTGAAATAGATTAAATGATGGCATACTTTGACGAAATAAAAATTTTAATGTTATTAATGTCCGTGGACGCCTTTTAGCGTTGTTTTGTGACATCACTCAATGCAGAAACGGTCACAATATGCTGACATCTTAGCAAAAACCTGAAAGGGATGATTTTATATGGAGACACAACAGCGAGGACCGAGCCATCGTATTACCCGTCACCTTGCCCCCTCAGCTATAATTACATGTGGGACAAAAAAAGACAGGATGTGAGGAAGATATTTTGAGCAGAGAGCAAAGACTGGTTTGAAAGGTGCAACACTGTCAGAAAAGAGAAATACTGTAGATGATGGACTGAGTATGAGAGGATAATGAGAACTGTAATACTGTTTAAAACATGTTTTTAGGCAGTGGTCTAGGGAGGTTTGCTGCCATTTGACTGAGTTTGTTACCACGGATGAATTTCAGCTACAAAGACAGCCGCTCTTCCGGTGCAGCGTTGCCTGGATTTTGTAGAGATACTGGCAGCCTTTGAAAAGGCTGCTTTGAAAATGAGTGTCAACCCCAACGACTTTGCTCCGGCTTTGAGATGAAGGCTCAACGGGAAGATAGATCTTTTACCACAGATGCTTTTGACTAAACTTATCAACCCAAACACTGTTGGCTGTCTTCAGCTACAACATGTTCATCTGGGATAGGTCATCATTCATTACCAGATGCCAGCAACCAAGGAACTTGATGGTATTGAGTGTATTTTGCAAGTGTTTAATTTTTATTTTTATACACTTCCAGTGTATATTTGAGGTCTGAAAGAAGACCTTTGAGTAAACACTTATTCTTTCACAATAGGTCATAATATTTAGACCATAATGAATCAAATTCATTAAGTACTGTAGCCCTAAGATTTCTTCACTGGTGACTAAATACACCAGACGCCTTCGGTCATCTAAGCATGACTTTTTGGTGGTTCCATGAATGAGACGAACGTCTCTGGGGGATGTGCTTTCTCCGTGTTTGCATCTAGACTACAGAACCAACTACCACTCGACATTAGGCGGTCTTTTTCAGTGTTTGTCCTGCTTTTTCGCTCTGTGTCATCTGGTTAATTAGGCTGTTGTTTGCTGGTGAAGGTTCTCAGCCATCCAGGTCATGGTGATCCAAAAGGGTTTGAATAAAGACAACTGGACTTCTTTGGAGATTTGTCAATTCTGACTGGAATATGGGAGGGTCAAGCTTATAAACTGTAGCTGTCTAATGTTGCTTAATGAGCAGAAACTACCTATGAATACCCCTCCTCCCTACCTCCTGATGAGTCGTTAGACTCTATTGTGTGGGAATTGTTGTATTGATCAGATGCGGTGTGACCTAGACTGAAACTGTTTGACATAGATAGCTTCCTTTACTCCTCTCTCAAACCATCTATCTTCTGTGTCAAGAATGTGTCCATTGTCCTTGAGGTGTAGGTGGACTGCAGAGTCACCTGAAGAGGTGGCTCTCCTGTGTTGTGCCATGCGCTTGTGTAGTTGTTGTGTAGTTTCCTCTATGTAAAGGTCTGGACGGTCCTCACTGCATTGGACTGCATAAACGACGCCACTGAGCTTCTGTTTGGGTGTCTTGTCTTTTGGATGGACCAGTTTCTGTCTGAGGGTGCTGTTGGGTTCAAAGTTTGTCGGGATGTTATGTTTGGAGAAAATTCTTCTTCTTTTTTACGTTTCTATTAACTTTTGATAATTTTGTAAAATCTTGTCCTTTTGTTTAAATTCTTTTACTATATGGTTTAAACTTTTTAAATATAGGGGCTAAAATATAAACAGTGTTGAACTATTTTTTCTGTTGAGGTCCATGACATCTCACACCTGAACTCATTTGTGAGTAAAGTATAAAGTTTTGTGTTTTCACTTCTAAACAGCGACGCTGCAGTCTGCACACATTTAAGTGAGGCACAACGTTACAGTTTGCATTGAACTGGTGCGGTAGCAGATTGCATCTGATTCAGTTTGCTCTGAAAAGATTACCATCTCCTAAGAACTGGTGGTGTTTACGTCTCTGTGGGGAAAAACAAGGAAATTAAGCTTCTGCTGGACTTTCACCTTCAGAATAAAAGAGCAGGCATATCAGGAAAAATGCGATTCATCATCTCTTCCAGTGACAAGTGTCAGACTGTTGTGTAAATATTTAGATGTGAAAATATTCTGTTGCTGCTATTTTACAGTCAGAAAACTGAAAACAAATTACAATTATAGAATATTTCAACATAGAGAGCCTCACCTTAACGAAGAGGAGGAGCAAAGGTTGTGAGATAATGACTGTGGTGGATCCACAATACGGCACCCCCACCAGTGTGTGTGTGTGTGTGTGTGTGTGTGTGTGTGTGTGTGTGTGTGGTGGGCACAGCTGCACTGGAGTTTATTGTTATTCAAATCAAGGATGCATTTCTTACTTTCACTTTTAAATGAATTGATTATAGGAGATAAATGCAACTCCTCTTGAGGAGGAGGAGTGACTGTGATGGAGACTCCACTAGTTTCTAAGCATTTCTCCTTACTTGCCTTTGAAAGCTTGAAACTGATGAGTGAGCTCCGGTCTAATTTTTGAAGTGACTTTCTTCTTCATCCATTAAGGCCTGCAGCTCACTTCTCTTTCAACAACAATGTGCAGCATAAACGTTTTCTTCTGTTTACAAAAAAAAAAACAAAAAACACTCAAAGGACCTCAGACAGTCATGCAGGGCTGGGCGATATGGCCTATGACGGTTTATTGAGCAGTTCACCTCCATAGCGATGAATGGACGATAATTACCCGTACTCGCAAAAACAAGTTTGTTCAGTAGGTGGCGCTGTGGCAGCATAATTGCTAGCTTAGCACCACCAGTATGTGTGTGTGGATGAATGACTGATTGTGGTATAAAGCACCTTGGGGGGTTCTAGGTCTCTAGAAGTCGCTATTTCAATTACAGGCCATTTACCATTATTGATAGTGTATGATTCCCCATAGACATAATCATTGCAATTTCTTTTAGCTCCTGCTAACTGCTGCTGGCTTCTTGCTGTCTACCTGATGTTCACCAGCTGGCTGAAGTTGGCGAGGTGGTGGCATTAGATGTG
Organism: Aphyosemion australe; assembly: GCA_006937985.1. NCBI lineage: Eukaryota > Metazoa > Chordata > Actinopteri > Cyprinodontiformes > Nothobranchiidae > Aphyosemion > Aphyosemion australe. The sequence continues at coordinate 1,322,467 of SSNS01000036.1, forward strand.
ATTGAGGAGAATCTTGTTCCTGGCCACTGCTTCAACATTTGAATCATCCTCTATCTTTTCATGTCTCTGCCCTCTTGTTGCAGACTGGATGGGGTGGAGTCACGTGACTGTCTGTAGCACATCATGTTAAAGGAACACGAACTTCACCAATCTACACACATCTTTCAGGTTTTTTAAACTGATGTGTGTTAGGATCCCCAGCTGTTTGCAGTTCAGCACCACGGATAGCTCCTGCCTGCTGCACGCTCTCCTTTTTCAGTCTGCCCCATTTCAGCACTGTGGGGAGAGGCGTTCTCCCATACTTGATGTCTTATAGTTTATTGTGTTGTGTTTTTATTGTTGCTTCTGTTGTTTCATTTACTGTGTTTTACCTGTACAGCACTTTGGTCAGCTGTCATGTTGTGTTTTTAAATGTGCTGTAGAAATAAAATGCTAATGTATGGTGTTGCACCAGCTGCAATAAACCAGCACTCAGCTGCTGAATGTCTTTAAAGAGGAGTTTCTCCAGAGCAAGGGGGGAATTCAGCTAGTCTGTCTTTCTCCCAGGCGTTGTGTTTATGATTCTGATGGCAGCTCATAAAGTAATTTGGTTTTTTATCCTCTTTGGCTTTCTAGTGTTTGGGTTTAATTCCATCTTTTTTACCTCACTGCTATGTAGTCTGACGAGTCGTGCTTTGTTTGGTTTTGCAGTTAACAACCATATTTTTGTTTCTAGGGACCTTTTGTTAAAAAACCCTGCAAACTGTTATTGGGTTATTGATTCTTCCCCACCTTATTCCTGTGTTACCCCTTCTGGATTTCCTAGGCCAGAAGGGGGAGTAACAATGAGCAAAATGACGTTGGTAAGATTAAAAACTTTTTGTATCTGCACTTTTCCAAAGAAAGCATTACAGGTGAGTAACTTCTACAGGTGGAATTCAGAAATTAGAATATTGTTCAAAAGTTTCTTTATTTTAGTAATTCAACTTAAAAGGTGAAACTAATATTTGAGACACTCATTCCCTTCAAAGCCAGATGTTTCAGCCTTTATTTGTTAAAACTGTGATGATTCTGGCTACAGCTGATGAAAACCCCACATTCAGAATCTCAGACAATCAGAATATTGTGAAACGGTTCAATATTCTAGACTCTAATCAGCTGATGAATCCAGAACACCTGCAAATGGTTCCTGAGCCTTTAGATGGTCTCTCAGTCTAAGCTGAATTACTGAAATATATATACTATTGCACGATATTTTAATTTTTTGAGTGTCACCTGTAATCAGCAAGTCCCACAGAAGGTACATAGTGGCAAAGATGCCATTACTACAAGCAACCACAATTTCCTTCATACAGTACGCTGTCACAGCAGCAATTTTAGAGAATGTGTAATAAAACAAAGAAAAATAGAATTTCTCATTCTCAGACACAAAATACACAAAATGCAGCCAACACTATTTGACATCCTGCTCTATGCTTTAAACTATAATAATGGCCCTAACTGCTATAATCTGTAAATCACCTAACAATAAAAATCTGGTGATTTGGAGAAATATTGAGAAATATTTAATTCACCAAGGCTGGACACCACCATGTATGTGCATTAAAAATAATGATTAAAAACATTTAACAGGCATTATTCTCACTGTTTATTTCCAAAGGAAACACTTTGTCTTAAATGTGATGAAAATACAAAACAAAAAATAGCCAACATGAATAAGCTTTTCTATTTCTGTCAACATAAACATTGGCTAGGGAGGCCAGCAGGAGTAAATTATAGTTTATTAGAAATAATTGCATGTTTCCTGAGTAACTCCTTCAGAAAATTCAACATGAGTGACACCAAAACACCATAGTACGTGTTTTTGTACAAGAACAAAAATATGTGGGGCACATTAATTTCAGTTTTGCCGCATTTTCTTTCATCCTTTTTCTTGTTCCCTGCAGCTAATATTCCCCATAATGTTTTAGCAGGAGCCGCGCCTTGTGGTCGATCAGCTGAAACGGCAGAGAGCGGTTCCTAGCTCCAACTGTACCGAAGTACGCAGCAAACGATAAGCTATGAGTTCCAATATTAGTGCAATACATGAGAACTATAGCAGCTAATGGGCTGAGACAAAAGCCGTGGACTCACTTTAGATATGAGAGAAATGAAAATGGAGTGAGCAGCTGATGGGGGCGAAACAATCAGATGAGACACAACACTGTATAACACTCCATGTCAAAGAAATGTGGCCTTTCCAACAATTTTCCACAACATTAGTGCCATTATAACAAAGTGGAGGTAATGGCATTGGCAATTAGAATGTTTGGATGTATTAGAGGCCACAGGGTAGATGGCTATGTTCTTCCTATTTTTCTTTTATTATTATTTATAATGCAGGAGCGGTTTGTAGTGGTGGTGTGAAAGAAATGGAAACAAGACGAGCCTGAAACTATGCAGCAGCGCTGAGCAGGTTGACCTGAAACAGGAAGTAAGTCAGAGTTAGTTCTTGTTCAGGATCCTTTTTCATTCATTTATCACAAGCTTTAGTTAGAATCTTTCAACTTGTAAATCTCTTTTAGCTCAGTTAAAACATTAGGATGTGTAAACGTAAGATTAATAAGAGATGTAGCTGATTCATTTTCTTTGCTCCCGATCCGAGTCATTTGTTTTTGAGTATCTGCCGTTACCGAGTCCCGATCCGATTCTTCAGCAAAGAATTAAAATAAGAAGAAAAAAGGGAAAACGCATCAAAGTTTTCCTTAAATTTATTATTATTTAGGTATTTCTTTCTGTTTTTATGCCATTTCCTTAGTTTATCTGCCAACAAACATCACTTGTTTAGGAGGAACATTGATGAAATGCACATTACAAGTGGCTGTTACACTGCCTTTGCTGTCCGGTTTAAAATACCACCAAAATACACACATTATAGCCCTCCTGAGGACACGCGGAGCTCTGCTTTAGCCTACTAGCTAACAGCTGCAAATTATGGTGTCTGAATCCCTGCCTGCTGTAAATTGTGTGACTTAATGGTGTTGTGTTGTCCAAGAAACAAAGAATACTGATGTAGAGGAACTTGTTGACATTGAAACTAAGCCGTTGTTGTTCTGTTTGAAAATCTCTACCTCAGGATGAATTTAAAAAGTCATATTTATTGTTTTATTGGGTTTAAGTCGATCTTTTCACCCGATTCCGATCTTTTGAAAATCACGTGATCAGGCCCGATTTCCGATCATGTGATCAGATTGGAGCATCCAAATCTCAATCTCTGGCCATATTAGATGCCACGTTTCCTTCTACGGGAGCCCGTGAGGACAAAATGCGTTTACTGATTTGTAACAAACAGTTACAAAACTTTCGCCATTCATAAACGTTGTTGTTTTACACATTTACCTCCTCGCTCGTTGCCAGTGATGAAAGGGAGGTGCTTGGCATTTTGCTGGAGGTTGCACTCCCAGGGATTTTTGACCCTAATGGCTATCCGTTGGTAAGATCTTACGCAAACACAAAAATACCGCTTGCTTGCAATGATTTAGGTATACACTGCCCCCTATCGCCAGGGAAAATACACACAGTCACTTTAAGATATTGTTAGTTTGAAAAGGACATCATAAAACAAATATCGATGTTGCATCCAGTAAACCTCGTACTGGTTCTCGTGTTTGATTACAGTTTAAAGATTCAAAATTTCAATTTCTTTGATTGAATTGTCTTTAAACTACAGATTTTCTTCCTAGATGGAGAAGCAGAAGGTGCAGCAGGGGAAGAGTCCAGCATGTGCTTCAGTGTTTGACGGGGTAAAACCATCCCCTCAATGATTTGCTAATCCTATTGCAACTTTCATATATAAGGGTTTTATTTCTGGATTTTCATTCATTATTCTTTTTCTCATTCAAATAACAAAAAAAATGATATATGTGCATTACTCATTAAGCAAACAGAATTAGAAAATCAGCAGGAGATAAAACATGAAGGGGGTCAGATTCATATGTCTCACGCTTAAAGCATAAGAGTTGGCAGCCCTGCAGTGGCGCTGTCTTGCAAAATGCATGAGTGCGTAATAAGTAGGGGACACGGGTAAATGCGGAAGTGGTGAGACAACCGGATGGTGCAATCATTGATTTTAGTCCGAGCCGTGTTATTGGCTCACTAGGGTTACTCGCCTTGAATCTTTAGCCATCTTAGAATTTTTGCCGGCCGGTGTCTAATTAGAAATACCGGCGCAGCAGCGTTAGCTCAGCACAGACATGGTAACCTCACGGGCTCACAGATTATAAACAGACCTCTTTTGTTTTGTTTTTTTAAAGGAGAAAAACTGGCAACCCCCCAGCTGGCCTTCCTTCCAACATGATTGAGACATTAGACCGTTTTGTGATTATTTCTCTGCAGAATTCTTACATATTGCTCCTTTAAAACAGTCTTTTTCAGCATGAGGTAAAAATGTTGCAGCAGCCGGTCTCTGTCACAGGTAGTGGAGGTTATCGTCCCCCTTTTGAACAATGCTCAGTTCAAGATCATCCAGTTTTAAAAAAATGCCTCATTAAGTTCAGAACGGACAGAAAATACTGATGAATGAGCTGATGTCACACACATCGCTGAAATACAATGACTATGTTGTTGTTGTGTGCTCTTTGAAGAGACAACCTTTCATTCTTTTTATTTCCAGTGATTAGCACACACACACACACACACACACACACACACACACACACACACACACACACACACACACACACACACACACACACACACACACACACACACACAGGTAAGCTGAGATGTCTAAAATCACGACCACATACAGAGCCAGCTCTTTCTCTACAAAGGAAGAAAATAAATCCCATGTAAAATAAAATCTATGGTACGGTGCTTAAAATCTGACTTAGTGGCAATAAATCCAGACAGAATTTCACCGAAGTCTCCCGGAGGTGTGATCCAAAAAGGGTGTTAAAATGTAGGAATGGTAATACATTCCCATTCCCAATACACATCTCTCCCCTCAGGCTTAAGTCTTTAAACTCTTTCCATTTTCTGTAATCTCCGTGACGACGAGGTGACATTTTTTATGAGCAGTCAAAGATTTTTTCAAACACACAAGACAATGAATACTAATTTCTTTTTTTTCCTGCTTTGCTGGTTAATGTTCTGGATGATTGCTTCTGCTCCAGCAGCCAGTGCTGACATGTTCAGCCAATGCATCTGTTTTCCCATGCTGAGAGTGTAAAGACTTGAAGGGGTTTGTAGGACTGGATTAACTGAGAGGCAAATGGGCTGTGATGGGATGTGATGAGCCAGTGACAACAGTACATGCTGAGGAGGCAGCGAGCGTCGGGTAGACGCTCCCAGGGGACTGACTGTGCATTACTGCATCCTTCAAGCTAAAGGCAACCCTTTGCACGTACGGCTAAAACGCCGTGCAACTAAAGCACTGTTTGCCTCTTTGTGATGAAAATGCTTGATCTTTGTTTTGCAGCAGTTGTTAAGCTTTCCATCCATGCATTTCCCCAGGGTCAACTATCACACCTTCAGACAATGACTCATGCAAAAATAAAGCCCACGGCATGCAGAGACAATGGAGTCACTCTCCAGAGGTTATAAGATGAAGATAAAACAGAGAGGATTTGGTTATTAAGTTTCCCGCTAATTTAGGTGATTTATCTCAAAAACATGACAACGTCAAGGGATTCTTGACACGCACAGCAATCATATAAAGTTAACAATGAGGTACAATCAGGCAATTCAGATGCAGCAAAAACAAGTCTAGATGGCTCCTCCAACACTCACTTTTGTTTCAGAGGTAGCTTGCTGCCTTGGTGCAGTGTTGTTTTTCTTTTTTAAAGAGCAAGTTCACGGAGAAACAGCTTTTTACTTTTTATTTTATTTTTATCAAATACAAATCAGTTACGTGCAAGCCAAACATGAAAGTAGTCTTCTACCCCTATTTCCTGCATTAGCTGCCGATAGAAACTCAGGTCAGAAAAAGCCACACAGATCTATGTCATACTGTAAATTAGCATTGATGGACTCCCCCATCTTGGCTCGCAACGGGGAAGGCTGTCGTTGGTTTAGCATCAAGGAGAGAGCAGTGTGTGTCTCGACTTATAGAAGCTAACCGTTAGCATTAGCAACTCCACCACACAGCAGAACTCATTCAGGATTGTGTTATTTGTGGAGATAAAACATAGAGTAGACTTGTGTTTCAATCAGAGGCGAGGTGTCCGAATATCATGAATATTAATTAGTAAGACTTCAAAATCCTGTTTCTGCCCTCCCACTCCTCCAACTAACTTCTACTTCCTGGACCATGAGCACCAGAGCTTTTTCCCCACAGAGATCAACTCACAAACCATTGAGAGACCACTGCAAATGTGTTGAAAGAACTAGTGAATGAGAGCTTTAAAATAACTGAATTCATGCAGTGCTGCATCTAAATGTGGTTTAGAGTCAAGAGTCAAATAAGAGGCTGTGATTTATGCCACTTTACATCAAATGTGGTGATTATTTGACCTTTTTAGCATTTTGTCCCAAGTACTGCTTGAGCTAAATTAAATTTATTTCAGAAATATCTCAGACCACCCTTTCATGATTTCAGCACTGAACTATAATGCTGAAAAAGGCTTCGAGTGGCTTCAGCCTCATGGTAAGGAAAGAGGTTCATTGGTTTGAACCCGTTGAGCTCCTGCTGTGTACTGAAGTGTTTGTGAGCAACACACTGTATCCCTCCATGCCCCTGATAGACATGTGTGTGTTTGAATAAGAAGAGTATATGGGGTACAGAGCATTGCATACTGTAGAACCAGGAACATCTGATATCTGTTGGACTTTTTTGATATCTGTGACGCAACGCTCAAGAAGTCTGGGCATAGCCTGCAGTCAATGACAGCAGATATAAAGTCAATGCAAATCCACACGGACTGACTCAAACCTTTTCTTTCCAAGTGAATACAGTTTGTTTGGGAGACCTTCAGAATCAGTGTTTATTTTTCCATCACTCTTATTGTCCGTTTTATAAAACCTTGTTTGTTGGTTTTAGTTTTTGGTCTCTCAGGAATCAGGAACTTGGCTCAAACATCAAGTGATGCCTCAAACTTTAACCTTTCACAACAAACAAAGTAAGAAGCCCTTTCTTGGAAAACTTTTAGTAAAAAATATAAAAATATATTCCATTCTTTTTCTGTTTTGTGATTGGACTGTTGTGCTCGTCATGGATTGTCCATAATGAACACCATGTTCAGGCACAAAGGTGTCCATATTGGCACCAGAATACCTTAGGCCGCACCGCAGCTCAATGATCTACGTTGTTGTCATCTGATCTGCAGCCGCATACCCGGGTAAAGAGAGGGGCGGAGCTGTCAACTGCCGGTCAGACCTGGCAAATATGTTGTGAGGGTCTGCTGGGAAAGTCTGGCAGAGTCTCCTGTCAGAAGGAGCTTCAATTCTCACCTCTGACAGAACTTCGAACACATCCTGGGTGAGGTGGGAACATTTAGTCTGAGTGGATCATGTTGCGAAACTCCATTGTCGAGGCAGCTGACCATAGATGTGGCTGCAGGGTGGTCGGCGCCTGCCATGGCTAAAACCCCAAACCCGTTGGTGGACACAAGCAGTTAGGGATGCTGTCAAGCTGAAGAAAGAGTCCTATCAGGTCTTTTTAGCCTGTGGGACTCCAGAGGTAGTTGATGGGTACCGGCAGTTGCAATATTGCATGGACATTGGGAGCAATTCCACTGGATTGGCAGACCGGGGTGGTGGTCCCCCTATTTAAAAAGGGGGACCGCAGGGTGTGTTCCAACTATAGGGGGATCACACTCCTGAGCCTCACTGGTAAGGTCTATTCAGGGGTTCTGGAGAGGAAGGACCATCAGATCGTCAAACCTCAGATTCAGGAGGAGCAATGTGGTTTTCGTCCTGGCCGTGGAACACTGGACCAGCTCTATCCACCTTATCTTTGGGACGGCTCATGGAGAAACAGTGAGATACTGGAAGTAGCGCATACTCATTGGTTTACATGGTGAGGTTTCGTTGCTAGTAGCAGTTTATTTGAACATTTTAAGAGGATTTAAAAAAAGATGTACCCCCGGAAAATGTACTCATGTAGCTCGGGAAGATGTTGCGCTGTTCGCGGTTGTGCTAACAACCAGAGAAAGTTAAATTTATGGCTACAAGAGCGATGTTTAGATGCACCTCCAGAGTAAGAGAGCGTGCGGCTGCAAGCGTCAGTACAGCTTTCACCGCCTCCCCAGAGATGAGGAACCCAAAAGGATGTGACTGAAAAATCTTAGTTTGAAAACCACAAACTTTTTTGTGCGTTCCTTTCATTTTGTTGTGAAAAAACCCAGAGAGGAACAGGCATGCAAAAAAATGTTTTAAGCTAATTTGTATTCCAAATTTGCAGCTTTAATGGTTTACTTTGTCAGACTGCCTAAGAAGTGAGCAATTATTTCACAATTACTGCTTCCCTATTTTTTGCAGACAGGATTTTGCGGCTCGGATGTGCCGCCAGAAGCTCAGCGAGACACCGAGACATTATGGCAACAGCAAGAATGAAAAAAACATGTCAAACTCTGGGCGAACCCAGACCTGAAGTGAAAATGGGATAAAGAATTCTACTGTATTACTGCTGGAAGTGCCTTAATAATGTAAACACTCGCACTTTGACTTTCTGTAAACTTTTGCCTCTACTAATAACTGTGAAGGATCTGGTCATGTAGCGACTTCAAAGATCTCCACAAGCTTGTCATTTTTCATTTACAACAGACACAATCCTGCTACGTATTCTCTTTGTTGTTCTTTCAACGTCTCGTTTTTAATGTTAATGAAACATTGGAAGTGCACCATTAATCATTAATGATTCATTAACTTTAAACTCTGCTGTCAATTTTGAATCTACCAGAGCCAAATCAAAAAGTAGAAGACTCCATAATAAATGAGTTGGAACTAAAAATAAGTCTTTAACACGATCAAGCAATGAGATTTCTGCTGTGCTGCGTCATGCTCTGCAAAACATTTCACCTGAACAGCGAGGCAGCAGTGGAACTCCCCAGGTGAGATGCTGCATTGCAGAAAGGATATGTTAACAGTGTTTGCCCAAACTGGTTATTGATTGTTTGCTCATGTGAAATAAGTACAGAGCATTCTAATAATTCTGATGTGCAACCCCAGGACTTAATCAGATCAACAGGCAAAAGCAATCGATAGGTTTTCATCTCTGCCAGCTCACAGTTGCATTATGTCTGCTGCCATTTTCAAAATTCTTCATCCAAATAATCTATGAGGGTCGTAGGGCTCTCCCCTGTAAGAGGCGGGGGGGATTTAATGTCAGGTGGGGTGTTGAAATGTTTTGCACGAATACAAAATCAAGAAAATGATTGTAAAAAGTCTGGAATAATACTCATTTGCATTGCTGTCACTGAGAAAAGCTTTTCATAAATGATTTTGTGTTGATGGAATTAAAATAATTAAAACAAAAATAAATAAAAAATGTAGGCTGTTGCATTTTTGAATAACTCAACATTCCTTGCGGACATAATCACTCTATAATGAGACCAAGAGCCAGAATCAACATCCTGAATCAAACATTATGAACACACTAAAATAAAAAACCTGGGAGCGATAAGCCAGATGGAAAATTTCCAGAGGCTGTGTGTGTGTGTGCGTGCATGTGTGTGTGTGTGCAGCTTTTCACAGATTTACAACACTCTTTCAGTGAAATTTCCTATTTTCCAATGGTAAAGGTCCTATATCATGCAAAATTAACTTTTTGGAGCTTTTGACTATGTTACATTGTTATTTCCTCATGAAAAACACCCCCAAAGCGTTTTTTTTTTTTTTTTTTTTTTTCCTCCTGGGAATGTGGTTGTTGGGGTTGTTGCTGAGTCACGTGCTCCTCCCCATCCAAGTAATCTCAAATCCAGATCCCTCCTCTCCTGGACACTAATGCCCAGACCCTCCATGTAGCTAGCTGGGAGTTTAATCGCCACAGTTGTGAAGAAGTGATTTCTTTTTTATCTATTCTGCATTTTAAATAATGCCTAGAATCCAAAAATGCATTTTTGTCTGCAAGAGGAACAGGATCCCTGTCTAGTCATTCTGAAGATTTGGCAGAAGTGGTTGGATTTGATCTTCAGGAGCTCTCAAAAGCTGAGCCAGAATGTGACCGTGATTTCAGAGACTGTTTCTTAAACCACCACCAGAGTGGGACATATCGGCATGAATCTGTAGTCTCTGGGTCTGCAGCTGTGTACTATTGTGGAATTAACATGAGGGGAGGCGGGGTTTCATCTCATTCAAGCGTCTTATTTCCGGGTTGAAGGAATGTCTCAAGAAAATAACATATTACATAAAAATTACATCTCAATAGTGTCAACGGTAACATTTTATCATATAGTGTGCCTGCAGTTGCTCCGGAAGATGTAAAATAGCACGATAAAGTTAAAGTCCCAAGTATTCATCACACACTGGTGAAATTACATCTCTATATCTGACCCATCCCCGTGGTGGGGAGCGGTGAGCTGCAGCTGTGCTTGGGAACTATTTGGTGGTTTAACCCCCAATCCAACCCCTTAGTGCTGAGTGTCAAGCGAGGAGGCATTGGGTCCAATTTTTTCAAAGTCTTTGGTATGACCCGACCGGGATTTGAACCCCGATCTCCCAGTCCCGGGGCGGACACTCATACCACTAGGCCACCGGAGCTGGTCCTTTATTAAAGTAATCATGAGTGACACACTTTTACATGTCAGTACAAATGTCTGTGATGATCTCATTCGTCTTTTGGCTTATTCCAAATAAAATCTAAATATTCTTGGGTAATTAAATCAAAACGTTTAAATGTCAAGCTGCTGGACTCAGTAGGATGAAAAACAGAGGTTCAGCTTTTGTTCTGATCATGTACTCTGCCTGTGTCCCTAGCTGTTTGGGATGAAACAAGGCTGGAACTAGCAGCTAAAATAATAATAAACACTGACTGTTATACTGTACATTCAATACATACATGAAAAACAAAATTTATGTTGCAACTTGCTTTTCATTGTTTGCAAGTGCTTCTTTTAGGTGGGGGAGTACAAAGATTCTCTTAGGAACCACTGTGTTAGGAGATCTTATTGCATCTAGTCAGACTGTATTTTCTTATTTTTTTAAGGTTCTATTAAATTTAAATCGAATGGTTGGTCGGTCTACATATATCAGAATGACCTGAAAGAATTTGTCTGATTCAAAATTAAGAATGCAAATTAAGACTTGTGATGCGCATGTGTTAGATGTCGTTACATGTTTGATTTTATCTCAAATATACATGAACACAACATTTCTAACAAGTGCTTTGTTACTGTTGGTTGCAATTCCTCCTGCTCCTCCTGCATAGACATGCCCCATCGCAGGCCCTTGGCTCGGCCGACAGGGAGCTGGTGGGGTGGGTGGGTGGGGTAGAGGAGTGCTTTTTCGGTGTTGGCTCCTACACTTTGGAACCAGTTGCAGTTGTTTTGGTGGTGCATCTGTCACCTTCATTGATGGTTTTGAAATCTCGCCTGAAGACCCACCATTATGTCAAGGCATTCCAGCAACAGCAAACTCTACATGGTATTGTTGCCTGCCATCTTATTTCTTTGCTGTATTTTATTGCTTGTTTATAACTTGTTTTCTTTTAATGTTTCCTTGGTGGTTTTTATGATTTTGTCACATTTTATCTGATGGTTTTTATATTATGTTGTATTGATGTTTTCAGCATCTTGGCCGTCTGCTCCGATAGTGGAGTGGGCTTCATAAATGAAATTAAATGAATAAATAAAATGAATGAATTCTACAAAAAGATTCATTTCGATTACATTAAACAAACAGACCAATGGACAGAAGCTCAGATGCGTTGTTTAAACTTTCAAATCATGTAAGAAGAACCAAAAGTGCTCTTTCTGTTTTTCTGACACAAGACAAGCTGTTTAGTTAGTTTAGTTTAGTTTGTCTTCATGTCCATGGCACACAGCAAAACCTCTTAGGCAGGTTTGGGTCAAAACGCCACATAGCCATGTTTCCAGCCTCTGGAGGCTACTGAAACTCCTATCTAACTCTGCTGATCGCACAAAAAGAGTCAAGCAAATGTCTCAACTTCACCAGAGTCCATGGACCACAGCAGTCAGCCATTACAGAACGGCAAAAATATCAATACTAGACTGGCAGCTGGACTTTCTTCTAGAGAGTGCAAGCTGAACTTTGACAATGCTGGCTAGAGTTTTTTGATTATTGTTGGATGGCATCCAGTTTAGAAAAGTTGTTTCGGATGCTTTAACATTTGCATTCCTTCTTGCTCAACTCTGTCTAAAGTTCATGTCAACAACGTCCACATCTCTGTAGCATTCAGTCCTGTTGTAGTCAGAAGAGGACCGGTTTAAATGTGCAGAAGTACTACCTGGGACCTAGGGGTCTCATGGCCTTACTGATTTCAGGGAAGAACCTAAAGGTGCTTTAACATTTTCCAACACAAGCAACAGCTGAAAGCATGCTATCTTGGTTCTGTGTTCCAACTCCCCTTCTATCTCCAACTCACACACAAGACCAAGGACAACATTTCCCAGCTGAAATGTCATACAGCTCCAGTGCACGACTTCCCACATCAGACACACTCACTTCCATCTCTGCCAAAGCTTGGATTGTGCACTCATACTGGTTTAGCATAGCACACATGGAATTAGTACTGACTGTCCACCTTGTTGGACCCAGCTGTCTTATGGTGTGGCATGGACCTTAACCCTCTCCACATCTTGCAATTCTATTAAATATGTCTTTCAGTTTCTCCAACAGACCAACCAACACTCCCAACTCATTGACCAGAGGGCAGTTGACATAGGGAGCCAGAGGTTGTCTTCTTTTTTTAACAAAGGTTTGTGCTCCATTGGACTTATCCTCTTTATTATGCAACCTAGTGATAGGCAGGTTCAGGCATTGCAAATCATCTGTTACTACCTTTGCTAAGTTTTCGCCTGTTGTTAAAAAAACCTGATGAAGTCCAATACATTCATCACAAGGGACCAAATCTTTGTGAACGTACAACCACTTGGTTGGAGAGTTGTCATCTTTTGATTTGAATGGTAAGTAAGCCCTGCCTTGCCAACATTTACACAGCACCAGTGATTTTGGGAAGACATCACCTCACAACACCAGACAGCTGAACCTGTACTAGCCGATAATCATAGATATATGTATTAGGGCTGGGCAATACATCCAAAATTTATCGTTATCGAAATTTCTCACTTTTATCAATATCGTTTTTCCCAAAAATTTGGTAATAAAAATGTGTAGGTTGGCGGAGTCATGTCCCTTTAAGAAGCTGTACCACCTCGAGTCACATGACAACGTGATTTAACATAATACGCGTGACAGCCCCATCTAGTGGACAACTTTTGTTTTTGCGCATACATGTAGTTATCGTCCATTTATCGTTATTGAGTGAACTCCTCAATATACCGTGATATTGATTTTAGGCCATATCACCCAGCCTTAATGTGTATCTTCATGGCTGCCTTATGCCGATCTACTAACCTTAATCCTTCAAGAGTTTGGACTTTTGCACAATATTTAAATTTTTCGAGTTTCGCCTGTAAATCACATTTTGACTAGCCTAGAAATCTAGATTTTGCTCTGCAAGTTGGTCTAGGCAGGCTACAGGAACCTAAGCAGACTCAACCAGTTTTTGTGTCTTCATAGCGCTTTATCGGTTTGGTGGGTGAGATGTTACTGCAAAGAAGCGAAAAAGCAAAGGTGGCTGCAGAGTGTTTGCAACAGCTTTGGTATCAACTTTGGACTTAGACTTGTGCTTTTCTTTTAGTCAAGAGCAGATAGACGTACTTAAGTCCTTAATTTAGAAAAATGATCTATTTGCATCTTCACTGCCCCGTTGTTTGACCTCTATAACGGTGAGTACGTCACATTGTTCATTGTCCAGTAGCATGTGGAGTCATTTTGAAAGACAACCGTAGATTCCGCCCCATGACAGAGCTCTGTCTATGTGTTGTGACCAGACTATATATGTACATATACAGTATAGGATGGCTTGCCAGGCTAGATTTTGTCTACTTTTCTAATGAAGACCAAACATGAACAGCTCTTTCTCAGTTAGCTCCTAATTATTCATAAAAAATTACAAGTATATATAAATGTGTACTTGGACATAGCATTCTTAAAAGTTCAATAAATCCTCACAAATTTAAAGTAGCTCAATATTACCACAGTATTTCTCCTGATCTTTACTGTATGATGTCAAGGGGCAAATAGTTTGTGACACTTCACAAATATCACTGATGAGTTTTTGGCCAAGCTGTCAGTATTCTTTTGTTCCAGAGGTAATTACAGAGCCTGCCTATCATTAGCAAACAGGCTGACCAGAAAAAATAATCCTACAACTATCCCTGCCTCCAAAAACATTGTTTTGGAATTTGTTCTATAATAAATGTTAAACTATCCAACATCCTCACCTTGATTTGGCTCAGTGGCGCCTCGGATGGTGGCTGCCTGTTGTCATGGCTCTGACCACCATTTAAGCAGAAAATCCACTTTTCAGCTAATTTCATGCTCAACGTGACAGAAATAATGCAGAAATTGCTTTTATAATAAACGAGTCAAATGTTAGAAAATGATCATATTATTTCTCATAATAATGTATTTCTAATTTCCGTGACGATGCATCTCCTGCCTCCCCAGACTGCATGTTCCTGCTTAAGGGCTTAAATGTATTACTCAGTATTGAGATGTTGCAGTGGGTTCTTTTGCACTTGACAGAAGACCTAAAGCATTTGCAGCACAACTCACCTCATTTCACCTTAGCTGACTCCAGAAAGCCTCGGCTGGTTAATAATCATGCTGATAAATGACACCCATCATGCACTGGGCTCTTGTGCTCAGGTAACTTGGCCACTTTTCAATTACTATTACTAATCCATTATGACCCCCTCACTTCACTGCTCCACCTCCCACCCTCAGCTCATCCCCAGACCCAATACAACATGTTTGACAGCCACTAAATCAAATTACGTTGAAATAAGTGATGATGTGTCCAGATGCATCCCTCTGATTGCTACAACCATTTTGCTAATCCCCCACCCCCTGTTGGCTTAAAACGGAGTAGATATTTAAATCAATGAAGATTCCTATTGGTCCTGACAGCTTTGGCTTTTGTTAGGTCGGGCCAGATGACAGCTCTTTATTGGCTTCTGGGCACTCAGAGGTGCACCAAGAGGAGATGAGGCACCAGGTGTTTCTAGTCAAACAAAAAAAAAGAGAAAGTTTGAAGAGTTCTGTAGGGACTTTCTCCTGATTCTGACAGAAAACCAACACACTCTTTTCAGACTTTTAATTAACAAAACAAACACCAAACCGGCTTCTACAATCTCATTTGATGTGAGAAGAAGATCTGTGAATTAAATGTTAATTATCGCTGCGTTAAGGCTGAGCAGTGCTAATTACCAAGGGTCAGCGAGGTCACAGGCTGCACCAAAACTTTTCCGTCTGCATTTTTTCAAACTTAGGTAAAAACTGAGCACCGTTCCTCTGAATTTCCCTTTGTTCAGTTTTCCCTTCTCCGCCTTTTCAACAAACCCGCTCTCAGATGTACATTTTGTAACACCGTCGTTCTGCTGGTTCTCCTTCAAACGTCTGTTTTGTCCCTCGAGCGCTCCTTCCCAGCATTCCTGTCCCCAGCCGCCTCATTAATGAACTGTAAATACTCTTTGCTATGCTGCAAAATTGATTGACTGGCGAGCCGAAGACACCAGAGAAAAATGTAACGACTAGTGCTAGGAAACCGATTTCCCATGTTCGTTTAATTTACAGCTTTCTTAATTTACAACAGCGTCTGAAACGCAAAGCAGGGATCGTGGACAGAAACTGTTTGTCCTTGATGTCAGGACACCTCCTGATAGCAGGTTCCTCTGGTGTTGGCTTTCCTCTGTCGCCGTACAGCTGCACACCCAGACAGCAAATCTGATTAATCAGCCTAAAAAACCTGCGTCTATATATCTTTTGAAAGCATGTCATATTGACTACAGGCAGACGGTCTCAAGTGATGTCTCCAAGTGAAGGCGCGCCAAATTCCTGTCAGGACTCAAGACAACAAACATATTTTAAGCCTAATTTACCGGCGTGCAAATAGGGACGCTGAGGTCGAACTTCACCAGCAGTCTCCATCTTTTTTATACTTTGAACACGATAGTTCGAATATTAAGGCGTCGTGTATAAAAAATAGGTAAATCTTTTCATCTTTTGTAGTAGAAGATCAATTAAATGTCAGCAATAACAGTCACTGACAAAAAGGAACAAAGAAACTGAATTGCATGATGGTTTTGTCACGAATCGAGAAATCCTGCTTTAATGTTTGTAGCAGATTCCTCGTCTCTCTCTCCTCTTCCACAAAGAGAGAGCTACTATAGGTACTACCAAACAAGATGCACTGCCCGGCCCAAAAGAAACGTCACCACCTGGATTTAACTAAGCACATAGGAACGAGCCTAACCCTAACCCATCTTTCAAGATATTTAACCCAACTGGTG
Source organism: Aphyosemion australe (assembly GCA_006937985.1). NCBI lineage: Eukaryota > Metazoa > Chordata > Actinopteri > Cyprinodontiformes > Nothobranchiidae > Aphyosemion > Aphyosemion australe. The sequence continues at coordinate 1,338,960 of SSNS01000036.1, forward strand.
CAATGAGTTGCTTCTTATTTCTTAAACAACCATGTGGAAAGACACATCTGGTGGTCGTGGGAAATACGTTAGTCTGTTTGAGAAGGGTCCGATCATTGGCATGCATCAAGCAGAGAAAACATCTAAGGAGATTGCAGAAACGACTAAAACTGGGTTCAGAACTGTCCAAAGCATTATTAAAAACTGGTCTGATGAGTCCAGATGGACCCTGTTCCAGAGTGATGGGTGCATCAGGGTAAGAAGAGAGGCAGATGAAGTGATGCACCCATCATGCCTAGTGCCTACTGTACAAGCCTGTGGGGGCGGGGCTATGATCTGGGGTTGCTGCAGTTGGTCAGGTCTAGGTTCAGCAACAGGATGTGCTCCAAGAATGAGGTCAGCTGACTACCTGAATATCCTGAATGACCAGGTTATTCCATCAATGGATGTGTTCTTCCCTGATGGCACGGCCATATTCCAAGATGACAATGCCAGGATTCATCGGGCTCAAATAGTGAAAGAGTGGTTCAGGGAGCATGAGACATCATTTACACACATTGCCGCCCCTCCTTATGAGCTCTTACTACTCATGCAGCTACGTATTGCTGGGCTGCACAAATATGTGGTTTATTTATTAGAAAACAGAAATGAATTATTAATTCAATGATATGCATTCACCTAGGATTAAAAGAAACCTGATTGGTGCATTTACCTGGATATTTCATTGGGAGTTAATGGCTTAAATAGCAGTTAGAGGGAACTCTTGCTGAATTCTGTTTGGTTTTGCAGCTTGAAAATTTCATCGGCTTCTGCTGCAACTTTTTGTTCTCCTGGCTGAACGAGAGCAAAATATTAGAGGTGCACCACCTGGCTGATGTCTCGGACTGCAGCAGCTTAAAGTCAGGGTTCACACCTACATCCTCAGGAACATTCAGACTTAGTCTCAGACAGACGTATACTGTCAGCTCCATGAAGATGAAGTCTTTAGAGCGCTGAGCAGTGACGAGCTTAAGGTGGCGAAGTATATGAGGCTTTGCTTCACTTTCACTACAATTCTGAGCTTTCTGAGTCTGTGAAGCTTTCATCTTGTTACTGAAAAGACAAAATTAACGGTTCTTCTCTTCGATCCGTTCGTGAATGCCAACATCACTATTTGTTGAACTCTTGGTAACTACCTCTCGTTGGCAAAATGTTGCATAAAGTTTTCTTAAAACCGTACAAAGTTTCAAGAGCTGTTCTTTGGAAAATGAGATTGTTTTGATTTCAGTGACAAAATGATTGATCCAAATGAACTTAAAACACTTACTCCCACAAGTTTCTAATGGACTCCAGCTGAGGAGAAAGTGGTTTTAGTTTGCATTAATGGCCATTTTAATCGCTGCATGCTGAGGCATTGTGTCACTCCTAAATGATATCATGGCGCTATGCTGCACAGCAATTCATGTGTGGCAGTTTCTTTTTCTTGACACCTGCTGTAATTTAGCTACTGTAGTCTAGCAACTTCCATCCCATTCATACAGCGGATTGTATTTGAATTAGACGCTTTTATCAAACTTGTTAAAAATGTACAGATGGAGGCGTAATAATTGAATTCAGCATTAGAAGTCTTAGATGTGAAAATCATGACTTCATGTTCGGTTCCTTTTAAAATACCATTGCTAGAGACAATGGGCCTAATAATGAAGAAAAATGGAAAGTATGAAACAGAAAAGTTAAAATAGAGCAGTGGTAGTGGACAAATGCTGCCAGCGAAGGAAATCCTCTGTGAGAAAAAGCTTTGGTGTGTTCCGAGTCTCTCTAACAGAATGTCATCACAGTGTCAGACTGCATGCTGGGAAAAGGAGTAAAGAAGAGAAGGTGCCACTTGTTTCCTGCACTTGTGTCAGAACGCACGTCAGACTGAGCCTTGTGTTTTAAGGCACACCACAAACTCTTTTCATCTCTACAACCTCCTCCACTGAGCACATGCAGAAACACACACACATTTTTTTAAACTTTTTATTTCCATGTTTTATTGTATTTTTTTACTTTTTTGAAAAAGAAATAATCCAGATGAGGCCTGAGGAAAAAAAATTACAATGCCAAATTAGATTATAGCGAGCCACCTTGATGCATACTAATTAATATCCATCCATCCATTTTTCATCTGCTTATCCGGAGTTGGGTTGCAGGTGCAGCTGCTTAAGTAGAGAAGCCCAGGCTTTCCTCTCCTCAGCCACTTTGGCCACCTCCTCCAGGGGAATCCCACTGCATTACCTGGCCAGCTGAGAGACATAATCTCTCCAGCGTGTCCCGGGTCTTCCTTTAGGTCTCCTCCCAGTTGGACGTGCCCAGAAAACCTCACCAGGGAGGCGTCCAGGAGGCATCCTAACCAGATGCCCGAGCCACCTCAACTGGCTTCTCTCGATGTGGAGGAGCAGCGGGTCTACTCCGAGCCCCTCCTAGGTGACCGAGCTTCTCTGTTAAGGGAGAACCCAGACACCCTGCGGAGAAAACTCATTCGGCCGCTTGTATCAGCAGGACGGATCTGTCTTGTATATGTTAGCCGTTTCTCAAATTACTGCCTCCCTATATTTTTATTACTTTATTGTGCGTATTTCTTATTTTTGCTTATCTGTTTTTTTTTTGCAGCAAGTACCGCAGCCGTTTCCTAATGTGATTTCTCGCACACATGGCAATAAAACCCTTCTGATTCTGAATTTGCGATAATTCATTAACTAATTCATACTCTGTATATTTTTTTGTCATACAGCATTTTTGGGAAAATTGGAAGAAAGAAAGGAGAACATGTGGCTGCTTTCATCAGAGTGTGTAAACAATATCAGAACCTGTGTATTTATTTGTTGCAGCAATGCTTTTTGACAATAAATCTTTTATTGTTAGAAAGTCTGATTCATTTCCTTTGGAATGAGGTAAAACATCCATCTGCTGTACCCCTCAGATCAGTGTCGCTCAAACTTCCTGCCATGTTCTGCACATAAACTTTATTATTCCTAATCTTACCCCTTTGTTACGTTCGTTTGAGTTTTCTATCCGATTTCATTTTTTGTGGTTCTTCGTTATAAACACACATTCACATCCAAACTGCTGAGAGGACATGTCCTAAACCCCTCCCATAGAAGCCGTCCTGACCAAATTCCCAAATCACCGCAACAGGAGCCTCGACTTGGAGGAGCATCAGCTAAAAAGTCACCAAAAAATTCTGCATACATTCGACATGACTAGGAAAAAAAGAAGCAACAAATACCAGGTTCAATCTTGAGGATTCTAATAATAAACCACCACAATCTGTCATGTCTGCAGTGTAATTGGTGATTAGATTTCTATCTTGCCCATTTTTCTGCTGCTTTTATAACAGTCAGGTGTCTGCTGTTTTGACTACAGTTGAGAAACATTTTAAAACCGCTGCAGACACGCAGATCTGTCAGACGTGTAATTAGTTTTGTTTCATTTAGTGACATTCAAAAGATACATTTAAAGACTAAAAGGTCACTGCAATAGAAAAGTTTGATGGTTATGTAAAGGATAATCAAGGCTTTGATTTCACATGAAATAAATAATGTGAGACGTCTAAAGCGAGCGCTGAGACGCTGCAGGAATCAAAATAGGTAGAAAGACTTGAAAAAAAGTGAAACACTTTTTGAAAGCAGCACAGACAGAAAAACTCGGTTTTATTTAAAGAATCACTAAAAAGATCAAACCTGATCAGACGGCTCATCTGACCTCACACAGAGCAAGTTTATTTATTTATGAAATATAAAAATTATAAAGGGGCACGTGTGCAGCTAGCTTATAACGTAAACAAGTCATCTTAGCGAGTAAAGAAGTTTATGGAATTAACATTTTGGAAGTGCTAACAAGCACCTCATGAACTCCACTAGAGAGGAGAGCCAGCAGGTGGTTCCTCTTCTCACAACTTTTCACGGTTAAGCTGTTGGTGTGTTTCTTCCCCCTGGGGTGTGAGGGTATGATGTAAGATGAAAGAACAGATAAATAATGTGGGAAACAGTGTTATAACACACTTGTGGGGCTCTTTTCATACAGGTGGAAGTAAAGAGTGCATTGCTGTTGAAAAAAAAAACATATACAGAAAAATAAATAGCAACAAGGATATCTCTAACCATTACTAAATAAAGTAAGTTAGGATAACATATTTATATTTATAATATTTAAGATAAAAAAAGATGTAATAATAGCGGTAAACTTCTGTCAGTGTTTGGTTTTAGGAATCATTTGCCGAAAAACAAAGCGTTTCAAAAAGTCCCCATTTGTGATGTCACAAACAAAAGTAAGCATGAAGCCCCCTCTCATCTCTCCATGCTAGAGGAGCAGCAGCTCTACTTTGAGCCCCTCCCAAATATCAGAGCTTCTCAGCTAATAGCAGCCGAATGGGGGATGGGTGTGGCCTGTTCCAGCTTGTTTTCTTAAAGTGACAGAGCCTTGAAACGGCTCATTCTGGAAGGTACTGAAAATGTCAAGAAGAAAACTGCTGAAATTGCTTCGCGATATAAAATAAAAATATTTTGACTCGATGATAGAATTTTGTAACTTAAAGCAGCATTCCGCAACTTTGCAGTTATATGGTCTATGTCGCCCTCTAGAGGCTTGCTGCGTAACGCGCACTTTTTTTTATCCCTTTGGCTTGCCATATTGTGCCGTAAAACGACACCCAGTCAGTACTTCCGGCGCTACCCGAAGCTCAAAAACTGTATAGCGCAGTAAACAGACATAATAGATAATACAATGATGCAAAAACTTTACAAAAAAGCATAATTTTAAGGTGTAAAAGTTGTGGAATGTTGTATAATATGTGTAAGGTATGTAAATGTGTCAATAAAAGACTCAAAACCGATATTTTCCAATCTTGAATTTTAATACCGATATGGTAGACCAATAATATTGGACATCCCTAATTTAAAGCAATCGCTTTGCACAGGTCAACTCCATGTTATGACTTTACAGAATTCATGATTTCCGAACCTTTCATGTAGATCAGCTTGTAGTTTTCAGCAGCAGTAACATCTTAAACCTGTTTTCATTACAGAAGAGGGTGTCTATGTCAGACCTAAAACAAAGACCAATTAAATCACATTATGAACGCTTTGTTGTTGTTCTTCTGGTCACTTTGCCTGAAATCATCAAAGCACCTAGGAAGAAAGAGATTTCATCTTCTAATGCCCATGCTTCATTAAACTGCAAATGGAAAACAAGAGTTTCTATAGAAAGTTCATCAAATATAATGAGTCCATTGTCTTTCAAATCTCAACTATCAGATCTATTTTCTCAGCAGCAGTTCTCTTAGCGAGTAAAAGGCTCATTAGTTATTTGTGTCTCTTACAGAGCTGAATGAAAGGCTTTGGTGTAGGATGACTAAACAGACCTTTAATGCACTAAACCTGTTTTACACAGTTTAAATGAAAAAAAAGTTTTATGTGTAAAAGAAAATAAAACACAATTTTTGTTACCATATTTATTTTACTAAATAAATGCCATTTATATTATTATTAAAAACATTTAGCTGTATTTTTTTATTAAAATTGACAAACATAACTGTGAGAGTCCATAAATAAGTGTTTGCACATTTTTAACAAAACTTTAAGATTTTGCAAAATATTAAAATTGTTATAAGACACCAAAAGAAGAACCTCTAAAAATGTTAACTCAGCTAATTTTGGGACATTTTCCATGTAAATCAATAAGATTGGTGTTGTTTTTTTATGAAATGTGCATAAATTATGAATGCCATCCTGTGGTCAAATTTGGGTACTGCAGCCCATCTTTCAAAACAAAGAAGTCTGCTCTGGGCACCTGTTGCCAGTTATGGATCAGCGCCAGAAGATTCTAGTTGACGAGTGAAGATGAGTCACACACAGTAAGTTGATAAGTAGATAAATATATTTCACTATGATATTGAGTTGTTGGTAATTGAAAAAAGTAGATTGAGATATTTTTTAGAGCACACTATTTTTTCTAGTTAGCATTGTTAGCTCAACGTTAGCATCTAGCCTGATTCACCCAATATTAGAGTAAAACAAAAAGGATACCATGGCTCCTTAGAGGTACAAGAAATAACTTTTGTCTAACTTTTTTTTTCCACAGTGCTGCTGCTTTTTGTTGGCCGGTGTCACATTACAAATGCCGGTGCAGCACTGTTTGCCAGCGCAGACCTGGCAACCCTGCAAGCTCAATACAACTGACTTTTGAACCAGGAAGTATGGAGGCGGGACAGATTGTAAACAAAACCCCTCCAGCTGAAAAGGAAATCTGTTTTAATGTCACGTTCCTTCCATGATTATGACATTAGACTGTTTTGTGATTTCCCTGTTAAATTCTTACTTATTGTACCTTTAAGTATCAGTTAGTGTTGAAAATATTTTGTGGTTCAGAAGTGATTAGTCACTGTGGCCAATTGCTCTCTATTTCAGTTTTTCTTGTGCAAAGTCATACAGTACAGTTCTAATGAATAAAATATCTGACACTGGATTAATTAAACTCAAAGCATTTTGCAAAACAAAGAACTTTAGAAGACACCAAAAGTAAGAATATGGCATTAAATGTGACTCTTTTTTTCATTAGTCTTTTGTTACACAAGAACCATGACTAAATAATCAACATTAAATTTAAAACATGATTTAGTGAACACCTTCCATGTACATGAGGGGTAAATGATGGTGTGTAGGAATAAAGCTATAATACTACTCAATAAAGTGAAAATACAGAAACATAACCATGGTACAAAATGCATGTGATGCTTTTCTCTAACATTGGCAAAGTTGTAACTTTACAAAGATTATTATCAATCACAGGCTCAGTAATCTACTAAATAATCCAGGAAATAATAGCATACACAAACCTGTTTATATGTGCTGAAGAGTCCAAGTCATTATACACGCTACAGACATAAATCCAGTGAATCACTTGCACCAGTTTGTCTAAAGTCACAGCTAATAAGTGGTTTTCATCACCAGAATCTTCACATATTCATAAATGCTAATCCAGAATGAACGGGCACTTTCTGTTGAGATGCTAATTTACTGCGTCTGTTAGAAGTAATGGTGACAAAGTAGTTGGGATGGGATTTTTGGTTTTGCCTGTTTGAACCTGGAGACAGGGAATCAATCAGGTGAAAAAATACACTAAAAACAAAATACATGACTTGAGAAAATGATTGTGAATGCTGAGTGCTGAAACCTGCTAAAATGGCTTGCACAAAAAATTGAAGTATTTCTGAGGTTAGGAGTACATGATAGTTAAATTATTCAAAAGGTTAAAGTTTGAGCACAGATAATAAATAGTTTAGATGCAAAAAGTGGAAAAACAAGCTGTGTTCAAATGTAAATGTAAAGATGCTGAAATCTTCACCAAATAGCTGAACTTGTTCAGTAGCTAAACCTAGTTCATAGCAGAAACCAGTTGAGTTGTTCAAACCAGCTAAAGAGCTGAAGAGGGTCAATGACTTGAGGAGTAGAGACAGATACAGTGAAGGAGAAGATTTCTGGAGAAATGACCATTTAAAAAACTTCACTTCAAGTTTGGAAAAGAAAGTCAGAGCTCCTCCTGAAAATGAATGACACCTTGACCGGATATTCTGCACTCCGAGGGTTGGTCAACAAGCCAAGGTGGTAACTAAGTGGCTCGGGAAACAAAACATTGACATTTTGAGTCCATGGAAGGCCAAATATCTAAACCTTAATCCAATGGAGAACTTGTGGTCAATCCTCAGGAGGCAGGTGGACAAACAAAACCCACTAGTTAGGAAAAGTCAAAGCACTGATTATGTAACAAAGGGTTGCCATCAGTCGTGATTTAGTGCAGAAGTTGTTTGACAGAATTGCAGAATGAAGGTCTAGAAAAAAAAGGTCAGTATTGACTCTTTGCATAAACCTGATGTAATTGTCAATAAAAAAAACTTACGAGATGCTTGTAATTTTACTTCAATACATCACAACAACTGACAAAAACATCTAAGGCCCTGTCCGCACGTAGCCGGGTATCTCCAAAAATGAAGATATTTTTCTACGATCATCCACACGAAAACGCAGATTTCTTCAATGAAAACGAATCTTTATAAAAACTTCGGCCAGAGTGAAGATTTGCGTTTTCTCCGTTTTCAGCGTTTCTGTGTGGACAGACATAACCAGAGTTTTAGGTTTCACGTCACTGACTGCGACAAAAATTTTGACGGCCCTTGTGCGACATGTGTTTACGCTACAACATGGATGCCCTCAGAGCTGTGCTCACGTTATCAATCGTCCAAGCGCTTTTTGACGCTTGTTGACTTTATACTCCAAAACTACATTTAGGTAGCCTAGTGAATTAGACCAAATTCTTGCTTTGCAGAGTTTGGTCTAGGCACGTTTCATTGCTGTGGCTGTCCAATCACAGCTCGCTATAGTTTTAGTTGGGCCAATCACAGCGCTCTATTATGTGGGCCAATCACAGAGCGGGAGTAGCCGATGACGTCAGCACTGGCTGCGGCCGCGAACCCAAGCAATATGGCGGCAGCGCAGGAACCACGTTTGTTTGAAATGTCTTTGTCATCAACATTGGATTATTTAGACTCCAACGTGTGTAAGTCTGTCCTATATACTTAGCGGCTTCTTATTTTTATCAAACAAAGTAGTGCAATGTCCCAGTACACCTGATATTCACATGTTTTTATACAAAAACGACAGAAATAATTGATGTTAGACGCCATTGCTGCCTCCCTCTTCTGTTCCGTCGCTGTGATTACGTCACGTTGTTCGTTACTCTGATTGGTCCTAGCGCTAGCCAATTGCGTGCTGACATTTTGAAAGACAGATACCGCCTCACGACTGAGAGCTGTTAAAGTTTCATGGCCAGACTATATATTCACATATATAGGATGGCTTGCCAGGCTAACATTTAGGAGCAATTCTACCTCCTTATCGGTCCACACAAGCGAGCTAGGCGCCATGTTTCATGTTTTATTGAAGTTGAGCAGGAAGACGAAATGGATAGGAACTACTGCCACCTACAGGTCTGGCATGACTTAGAAAGTGCTTAACAATGCACTTATGCGGTTACGTGGGGATGGAGTTTTTTCTAAAAACGAGGTGGTGTGGATGCTATTTTTTGGGAGGGTGGATATTTGTTTTTAAAAAATCCCAGCTACATGTGGACAAGGCTTAAAAACACTGAAGCAGTGAACTTTGTGAAAATCAATATTTGTGTCATTCTCAAAACCTTTGGCTATGAATGTACATGAAATCAGATTCACTGACTAGTCTCTGCTGCCTCAGCACTAAGCCTTGCTAATCTCCTGAGTGCAGGTATCTGAACTAATATATTAGGGTTTTTGATACTCATGGATCTTTGTTCCAATCCTCACCTATGGTCATGACCTTTGGGTCATCCCTGAAAGAACAAGATCACAAATACCAGCCTGTTGCAGTGTAGCGAACTAAGTCCTAGAAACAGCCTATGCTTGGTATAGAGCTGCTGCCTCTGCACATTCAGAGCCAAGCTGACATGGTTCTGGTCAGAAGTGTTCCGGGCATGTCCTACCATCAGGAGGCCCTTGGGTCCACTCCAGGCTGGACAGGGAACACCGTGGGATTTCACCAGTGGAGGTTGCTGAGTTGATGGTAGTCTGGGGATGTCTGCTGGGGCTGCTACCCCATCAACCCAGGCCCAGATAAGTGGACAAAAACAACCAATACTCAGTTTCTTAGATGGAAAGCTGGCCAGGGATAATGTTTGGACTTTAAATGAACTCCCTCTCCAGCCACAGCGTTTCCTGTAAGTAAAGCCGCCAGCTGATCGTGACAAGTGTTTCATTACTTTCAAATAGACTGGGTCCTCCCCTTAAAGCAAAGTTAAGACAAACAAGACACAGCAGCACTGCTAGAGAGACGAAACTGGGTTTAGGAGAAGGGTATTTTGTTGTTTTCACTATTTTATTTTTTGTAGTTTTGATAGAAACGTATTTTAACTAGAGGGGGTTGGACTTTAAAGAACTGAAATTAGCCAATCTCCTGATGAAATTAATGTTTACCAAAGCACTTAGCCTGCTCAGCCCCTTCCTGTTTTCCTCTTGTCTCTAACAAGCTCTATGAAGGCTAGCAGATTTAGAAAAATCCACTTCTCAGGCTGCAGTAAACACTTAACAAATTCACAAGATGCTCTCTATGCAGGCCTTTTAGTTTGCTCAGTCCATAGCCTCCAACGCCACCTAATATCCAGTCCCTGTCATTTTCACTTTTATCTTACAAAGCAGAAGAGCCGTGGCTTCTTGAGCACAAGTAATTAATTTGTGTTCATTTGGAGCTTGCTCTCTGCCAGTCAGGGACCACGAAGAAGCTGCAAAGCCTCAGTGAAGAGCCACTTTTCATTTTGACCTCATTTTATTGATCTATTCCTGATAAATTAAGAATGACTTTTGATAATAGTTCATTAATCATGTAATTATTGTCTCAATTAGTCATTTGGTTGATAAAATCTAAACAAATGTCGATGATTGTGTTCTGAAGGCCAATGCTGAAACAGTCCCTGAACAGGAAAGGTTTTAGTCGATTCTGACAGAATTCATTTTAAGACTCGATATAACGCCCATTCCAACTGAACGGCCACCATACTGTCACTATTAGAATTAAGTTTATAATTTCAGATCAAATTTGGTGGAATTAGCTTGTTACGGCTGCAGCCTGTGTGTTTGGGATACCGCTGCATTCTCCTGCATGCAGCTCAGCGCTGAGAGTTCAGCACCATAAACAGACCGTTCTCCATGCAGATCAGCACCTTGGACAGCGCCACTTTGGAGGAGCCCTGCACAGCTGTGCTGAATCACGCTGACGGCTGCTGAATGAGCAGCACCTTATAAAAGGGAGCAGGTCACCTATGCTCTTTGGAGAGTGAGGATGCAGATCAGTGCTTTTGGCCCACTTCCCCTAGTGTTTGACTTGTTTGAATGTTCACAGGAACTTATAATTTTGATAAGCCATAGGCTACAGATAACCACTTGTGGTGTGTTTTAATGTAGAGTAGATACAGCAACCGGCTTAGAAACTACTCGTTTGTTTAAGGTTTAGAGTCACTCTGGGAGAGCAACATAGTTTTGGTTGATATTTAGCCTTGAATTTAGTTTACTTTGCAGAGATAAAGCTAAATTTAATTAGTTAGTACTTTAGTTGGGTGGTGAATCCCAGTTTTCTCCCGTAAGAGTTAATTTTAGTTTATTTCATATACTCTAGAAGAGGCATTTTCAATTTATTTATTGTTTCTTTTGTGAATCGCTTTTTTTATTGTGTGGGTCTAGAGAACAGCCACTCCTGAGACCACAAAATAAAACCATCTTTTATTAATACCGCTCACTCGTCTACTTATGTTACACCCTACCCTTTACTCCTAGCAAAGCCACCTGGGGTCATTACATCGATAAATAATGTGTTTTCAACCAAATATAACACCCAAATAGATGGTTTCAGAATCGTAACTGTCCAAGTTTTTATCTTGCAAAGGGAAACCCAGCGAAAAATTCTCTGGCAGTCAAAATGACTCCCTCTGACCAAAATAGGTAGAAATTATGATATTTTTGTCTGTGTTTTGCACAAAAAACATGAAAATCCATTTTTAATGAAAATTTGCACAGATTTAGGAAAAGTCAGGGACGGCTGCATGTTTTTACTTGATGAAGTAATTAAACATGCAAATTGCAAAAATGGCCTTTTTAGTGTTCAACTTTACTTTAATTAGAACCCTAAATAGTTTCAAGGCTGTTTGCACTCAGCATGAAGAGAGCAGATATTTAGGACTGGAAGCAAGGATGGAGTAATCTTCACCTTATCTGGATAAAAAATGAATTAATTGGCATTTTAAGAATAACTTAGGGTCAATACCAAGATTTTTTATTTTAATTTGGTGTTAAAACGCTACTAGAAAATAGTCTGAGAAGGAATGTTTCTTATTTTTCCCAAAACAAAGTTGCTAAAAAATCTCTTCAGCCAACGTGTCTGAGGTGCTGTTATCATAAATTGCTTTCACCTCACAAAAAAGCAACTTTTCTTTTCTTCCTCCAAACTAATTTAAAGAAAAAGCCATTACTGAACATCATCTTTTGTTTTCCTCCAGTTATCTCTACTCCCTTGCTAAAAACGTACCAGGCACATAAAAAAATTTAAATAAACAAAACAGTTTTGCTAAACTGCATTTCATTTGAATATTGTCTGCCTACCCGCATAATTGCAGTCATCTCAGACTGAGTATAATTACTTTGCAAGAGTAATTTAAAACACACATTTTCTGCATTACTTGAATCCCTCTCTTATATTTCCATCTCATGCACGGTAGATTTGAAAATCCCACTCATGGACGCTCGCCAGTTTGAATGCTGCCATAAATTACCGTGTGCTTTTTGACGTCACTCCAGCAATGCTCAAAGCTTCCTCGCTGGCCCTGTTGTTGCTGTTATCACACAAAACAATACAGCCGTGAAAACAGAAGCTACGTTTAGCTGCTTCTGGGTTTATTGTGCCTGTAGAACTAGTTAAAGTCATGACTAATAGTGTTTGAAATACTGTTGATTTATGCACAACATAAACAGACATGACCCTGTCATGCACCAGCATCTGCAAAGAAACGACATATATCACAAAAAAGCAAATGAAGAGATAGAAATCCCAGGAAACTGTTGATATTAATCATGATCTCATCCCTCAGAGGCACCTCAGTCATTTTAAATGTCATAATCAGAGTCGTAGCTGCTATAATTATGCAAAAATTCCTTAAATATGCCTTTAAAGACCAATTCAAAGCTCTATTTTTAAAAAAGGGGCTCACCCTGCTGATAACTACTGACAGCCTGGCAGTAAATAAGAATCTGCTTTATCTGCCTCGCTGCACAGCTGACATATAGGCCGCTCATCTTGTCAAGAGAGAGAATTAAAAATTAGTGAAAAAGTGTAAAATTGAAGTCTCATCTGTGAGGTCTTAAAGACCAAAGGGTGAAAAAGTGCTACACATTACGTCATCACTGGTTCACATTGATCAGGTCACAATAACATGAAAGTCAGCTCCATCGTGTTATTTATATAAACGTTTATTTCACTATTGAGTCACAAGTTGAGAAAGCACAGCAGGATGGCCGGACCCTTAGGCTGGGATTGAATATTCTTACTTTTTAACCTGGCGGTGATGCAGGCAGTAGACTGCGTCTTGTTCACATACTTGCTGCTGCACCCCACGTAGTACTGGACCATTCCGCTAGGAGGTATAGTCAGACCAGATGGAGTGCTGTAGAAGAGATCAGAGCGGGTGTTTCTCAATGTCAAGGAACCATCCATCCATCCATCGGGTGTAAAGGAGGTCGAAGTGACACTCCCCCCCAAATAATATATCAGAGATATTTAACATGTTAGTCTTGCCCCAACTGTGACAAAAAACTAGCGTGCTGCCTGTTGAATATGATGTGTAGCCAATAAGAAAGCAAAGTGACGAAAGCACGCTGTACAGAGAGAGGGGATTCTGAATCCTGCTCCCCCTCCGCCATGTTTGTTTTGATCTCGAGCGGTTTCGCAACATTTCACGTCAAGTCTGAATGTTTGTGAAGTAACTCGGTTTGTGTGTGGTGTGTTATATTTGCCACGTAGCCGGACACCACACACTTGTTAAAGTACACACACTTTTTATCGACACACATGGGGTCTCGCAGGTTTTGAAAATTGTCAGAAAATCTTTAAAACCTGCCTTGTGAACCGGGCCTAAGGTAGTAAATCCTTACATTTACATAAGACGAATATTTCAGAATGGCTAATAATAATAATATTAGCAGGGTGTCTTTAAATGAAGAGCACGTGAAATAAACTTCTACAGTGGTGGGCAGTGATGTCTCTGCAGCATAGTGACATGTTATTATGATTATGTATGCCTGTAAGAAACAGAATAAACACAACATAGTGAATTATCAGAGCCAGCAGATAATGCCACCAAAGTTGAGTTGAACACAACATGAGGCTTCATCACGGAAATCTGCTAGTCAGCTGAATATTCATCCTCATCTCACATATTAAGCGAGTCAAAATTGATAAACAACTGAGGAAAGTAATGGGAAAAAGGCTCATAAATGCATTATAATCAAATTTGTTTCCAAGCATGCTGCAGTGATTGGAGTTCCTTTTTTGCCGTTTTTTCTCTTCCGATGCCCTTTTGCTGCACTGGTGGGACTAGGGGGTTTCCATGGTGACAAAATTACTGTCAAATTGTCACACAAAACTTAACCTTTTCTCTGAATTTTTTTCTTTGTTCAGCCAACCATCCCAGAACAGTTTGGTGATGAACAATACCCTTTCCTGTATGATGGAGCACTGTGCCATAAGGTTAAAGTCAGAAAAATGTGTCTCAAGGAACAAAAATTTTGTGTCCATATCTAGGAAATGCCCTAAACTAGAGTGCACCAACTTTTATGAAGCTGAGAGCTTTGAGAGCTCAAATCTACATCAATGCAACTGAGATTTTTAAGCTTCAGCAGTCGCCACAGCCAATCATCTGTCTCCATTTTGTCCTATCTCCTGCATCCTCTACCCTCAGACCAACTAACTTCCTGCCCTCTTTCACCACATCCACAAATCTCCTCTCAGCATCATGCCTGGTGGCTCTAATTTCAGCATTTTTCATTGTCTCCAACCGTCCAGACACGATGGAGCCCTCTCTCCATTAATAAAGTGGAAAAAATTGCATTCAGAGACCAGCTCACCAGATCCATGGTTTGCAAAAATGCAGAAAGAATGCTAAAACGTGCTCTGGTAGACAGGACAGAGAGCAGCAGGATGATAGGAATGGGAGAAAAGAGGAAAAGCGTCTGCCTCTCTTGACAGATTGAAAAAAAAATCATCATCAGTAATAATATTTTAGACTTGAGAGGTGAATTGTGCCATTTTTGTAACAGGCCTGAGGACTTCTTATAGGGCTGCTAGGGGCACCTTGGTTGGTGACACCTGCCCTAGACCTTAATCCTTTTGAGACCTCAAGATGTTTGTTTGGCAAACAACCTGCACATATTCCAAGCCTGGATTATAACAAATGTACTTCCGCCAATCTAGATTTGCTCCAGAAATCACCATGCCAGGGTGAATCACAGAGGCCTTGGAAAAGAAGGATCAACACTGCAAACATTGAACCCTAACCCTAAAAAACATCTGACAACAAATTAAAAACACTTCAGAGTCAGTTCTGGCAAGATTAATAGCCTGACCACCATAAAATGAGCTCAACATCTTTGATACACATATCAATATGAACCTATGCAGGGAAAAACGTGTTTAAACAACAAGTTTTTATTTAATTTATTCTTTACATTTTTAGCAACATGACAGGAGCACATTTTGTAAATCTCTTTGGAAGTAAAAGTTAATTTGAAGTGAGTTTTCATGGATTTTTCACTCAGAAACTTGGAAACTTGTCCAAATAATTAACAGTTTAGAAACTTGCTGCAAATGTGCCATCATGTGTTAGAGGAAGAATAGACAACAAGACAGAGAGCTGGGTTTTCTGTTTTCCTTTGCTGCCTTGTCATCATACATTTTCATCACTACATCTGTTGTAATTCACTAACTTTCATCATCCTCAGGTGTATAAATCTATCTGTCGGTTCAAGTATGATGTGCTTGTCAGGGAGAGCCTTAAAATACTCCACCACTCATGCAGCTTAGACGACTGGCATCAGACGGAACATTTATGGGTACTGCCATCAGGAAAAGCCAAGACCAATTAAGATAAGACACTGATGAGGAATAAAGAGGAATCTAAATGATCCCCGATGGGAAATGAGGTGGAATACCAGAACACATCATGTAGAGGTGTGACACTGGAACATGGAAATCGCAAAATGGCTTTTGAATAAAAGAAGATCTAAATCATCTGGTTGTCAATTATTCACTAAAGTTGCTACTTTTGGTAACACTTACAATACGGGACATGAAATTGTTCTTTGATACTGGGGTTTGCCGGTGTTTGAGTCAAACCCTCTGAAAACCCATGTGGGGCCCATTAAAATTTATGTGGGCAAAAATCTTTCTGGGCAAACCCCCATGGGGCCACTGTGGACAAACCCTGGTAGGACCCATATGGCTTACCCATATAGATTCCATATTAATGTTAAAGTCCCACTAGTTGTCACACACACTGGTGTGTGTGAAATTTGTTCTCCGCATTTGACCCATCCCCTGGGTGAGCTGCAGACACAGCCGTGCTCAGGAACCATTTGGTGGTTTAACCCCCCAATCCAACCCCTTAATGCTGAGTGTCAAGCAGGGAGGCATTGGGTCCCATTTTTTTTTAAAGGCTGGTATAACCCGACCGGGATTTGAATCCCGATCTCCCAGTCTCAGGGCAGACACTCAAACCACTAGGCCACTGAGCTGGTATTGGTATACGGGGCTGACCTATGTGTGCTGGCTGGGATGTGTGAGGCCAAAAACCATGTTAGGGTGTTTTTGATGAGGAATTAACCATATAGCAGGGGTAGGGAACCCTGGTTTCCCTGATCAGCAGGTCATTAACAGGCTTCTGCAGAGCCTGATGAGCTGCTGAACAGGTGAATCATGCGTTGAAGCTGGGAAACCTCTAAAACGTGCAGGATAGTGGCTCTCCAGGACCAGGGTTCCCTACCTTCAATATAGCATGGTCAAAGCTCCAAAAAGTGGATTTTGCATGATATAGTCCCTTTAATACAGCTGAAAGGCTTTCGTAAATAGTTTATAGCTATACAGACATATATAATAAATGTGTTACATGCCCTGGAGCGTGGTTTCTTTTAAACTATTCTTTGTTAAACAATGCAACATTTTTTTCTATCTTTGGTTACTATTTGCTGAAACATGCCTCATGAAAACATCAATGGCCTAACTTTCTGTTGCTAGCCTTGGAGGATATTCCACTCAGAGGCAATTTTATATTAACTTGACAATAAAAACACAGAAATGAAATGAGAGCAACTCAAACTTCAGACTACAGCTATGAATTGATGGAGCCAAATGAGTATTGTCTCTTCCCCTCACTCTCCCAGCTCCTCTCTCTAGTAATTTAGTCAGGAAATTGTTTTGTATTTGTTTATGAACCATTCAGTCCCAGCTGAGATTAATCCGAACGGAGAAGCAACACAAACGAAGGTCACACGCTCACATTAATGACTGTTGTTACAACAGACGTTATTGGGTATCTGTTCTCTCAATTTCTTTTCCCACCTCCGAAAAAACTGGCAAGTGTGCCAATCAGTTCCACGACACATGAGAAGGATGAGACTGAAATTACTCTTCACCTTTTAAACAACGTCCAGACTTCAAGGTCTCTCAGACCTTTCAGCCTCTTTATTATCTGTGATAATCCCTCATCTGCTCATGGATCTGCACAGCGACTTATTTTCCTTTAGTGCTGGCAAATGAAAAGGTGCTCACGGCCCGAAATCATGTGGGGATTTTCTCTTGTTCTCCTTGTCTATCAGTAATGTTCTGATTAATCAGGTTGACCTTTTGTTCTCTGTCTAGAGGAACTACGGGAAGATTCATCCTTCCTTCATCTTTTCCTTGTTATTTGAATCGCTAAAATACAACTTCACGTCCAGTTATGTGCTGTTTAATGCCTATTATGAGAGAGCTATAACTCAAGACTTATTTGCATTCATTTTTTAAGAGTGAGATGGGCTTAAAAATGGCCTTTTAGAACTGTGGTACATCGTTTTTAAAATTTGATGTAACTTAAATGCTTAAATTTGACTATCTGACCCTGTTCTATGATATAAAGTAGGTAATATTTCAGAATTTATATTTCCCCAAAGTCCCTCCCCTGTCCTCTAAAGCAGAATGAATCATTTATGTCATGTCCCCTCCATGTTTGCCCGGAGATGTACTGAGAAGCATCCTGTCTGCTCATTGGTCAGTCAATGAAACCTCCACTGATTAGTCCTTGTCTGAGCGACAGCGATGAAAAGTTGAAATTTTTCAACTTTCTGGGATCGCGTCGCTGGTTCACCTGTGCACGACACATGCACGAGAGCAAAATTTCACATGCACGGTTTTTGCGTGTCGCTTAGCAGGAGGGAGACCAGGGCTTATCGCTTTGTTGCGCTTGTCTCATTGAAAATGAAGGAGAGGCGATGTCGCCTCCTGTGTGTCGAGCCCATAACTCATCCACTTGAAATTATGAATAACTAGCGCTAGCAGTTTGTCCCCCTGCTTGCTCCAGGGAAAGCATCAGCCTAGCTCTTACATTAAAAGTGTTACAGCCTACAAGGCAGACGGTAGTAAAAGTCACTCAATTGCAGTTTTCTGGCTGAAAGTATCTGCCAACCGCTGTTAGCTTTGGTTAGCTCATAGCTACATTGTTTGGTAGAAGACGCGGTAGACACAGTAGAAGCAGTGGCAGCTGTGAAAGAAGACAGCTGCTGCAGATGGCTGATCAGGTCCATTCTACTATACTCACGGGACACGGACAGAGAGCTCTCGATTCCCTGACATTCCGCTGACTGCAGGAAGCATTAGGAACAGTAAATACAACATGCAGATAGTTGAAAGCTGGTCTGATGTTTTCTGAGTGTGACCCCTGATGTAGCTGTCAGTGCTACAGTGTCTCCCTCTCCCCCACACCCGTGCGTGCACCACCACAATGACACATTGCCTTTTTGATGGTTGTGGGCTACTGTAGCCGCAATACCTACTCTGAATTTCATGGTGCAAAGGAGTCAAATGTTTTGACACACTGTGCTTTTAAAGGTGTTGAACACTGAAATTTTTTCATGCAGATTGAACATGAAAATAATCTTCTACACCTATCTCCTGCATTAGCTTCTGATTGAAAATAGACAGTGAAACGCTTGGATTTGAAAATCCTGACAGATCTACATCACACTGTCACTTAACATTCATGAACTCATCTATCTTGACTGGCACAGGGGAAGGTTGTTGTTGGTTTAGCATCCAGGAAACAGCAGAGAATGTCTTGACTAGTAGAAGCTAACCGTTAGCATTAGCAACTCCACCACACAGCAGAACTCCTCCAGGCTTGTGTTATTTGTGGAGATAATTCTCTGAGCTGATATAGGCGCCTCTGAGATTTTTTCCCCCCAAAGTATGACTTACCTACGAGAGATCACTGCAAATGCATTGATTAAATCAGTGTTCAGCACCTTTAAAAGGTAACATTTTGGAACATTTTTTTTGGCCACATCTTGTACTGTTCATAAAGTCTTAAACATTGGCTGGATCAAGTAACTTTAACTGTTCTCTTCAACAGCTTTAATCAGATTAATAAAAAAAAAAATATGAGCGCTTCCTTACAAACTCTGGAAACCTTTGGACTATTGTAAAATATGCCCTATGACAATGGTTTTGTCATTGAAACCCGCACTAAAAGACCATTCAGCTCCATCCAATTTTGGATAATCCTCTCAAATGTAATACATACACTCTCCCTTGACTCAACCTTTGAGTGCTTCATAAACCAGAGCTCTCCACAAGGTCTTACTCCTTCACACTGACGAGTGTAAAATACTATGTTAGATTTGAGGACGGAACATTTTGTATTTATTTCACCGCTACTGTTTGACTTTTGCATTTACACTAGCAGAATGGATGGTTGTTTACTACAGCTGCAATACAAAAAAACTCACTAAAATCATTATTTTATCTATTTTCTTGCATTTCAGTCTGAAAGTGAATGAATTTACAAAAACTACAAGAACATCTCTAATATGGTCTAGCAACGCGATAATTATCATCTTATTGTTTTCTAATTTGTACAATTTTAAAATAAAAATGGCTTTGTTTTCATTTGCAGCTGGTTTATTGCAGTAGAAAGAAACAATAAAATCCTTTGGGGCGTTAGCTGATTCTAAAACTTCTACAAAAGTAGATTAATTCTTTCCAAACATGGCGGATATTGAGTTTAAATTACCAAACATCAAAATAAATTAGAAGCGTTCATGATTTCATAATGGGGACCTCTGGATATGTTCTGCATTTAAAAATAATTCACAAGTATTAAAAAGCCCTGAGGTCAGATTCATCAAACCTTATTGATGTAATTAAAGCAGAAACGTCATTCACACAGAGGCAGAATTGTTCAGTTTATTTACAACATTATGGGATATACATGTGGACAGAACCAATCTGAGGTAAATGTCTTATTAAACTGTAGAGGCATGCACAGGCCTGACCTGATTTCCAATTGACAAAAGTAAGTGGGAAGCACTGACTCTCAAAAAGTGAAGATGAGGCACTCATCAGAGAAACAAATGGAAGCATATTTTATTTAGTCTCATTTCTGGAATCACAAAGAGAATAAAAGCCTGAGTAGGAAAAAGTAACCAGCTTTTAGTTCCACATATTCAGAACAAAGTGGTGCAAATACATTTTGTAAATGGAAAATTATACATACAGTAATAGTATAGGTATGCTATATTTATGTTTTTATTAGAGGAGGGACTCGATTAAAAGAATTAATCTAATTAATTAGAGTCTTTGTAAATAATTAATCTTGATTAATCACATTTTAATCGTTTAAGAAAATTTGGGGTCTTGTTCACAAGTGAGGGAAGGGTGGAGCGTGAGATCGACAGGCGGATTGGTGCTGCGTCTGCAGTGATGGGGGCGTTGTACCGGTCTGTCGTGGTGAAGAGAGAGCTGAGCCGAAAGGCGAAGCTCTCAATTTACCAGTCGATCTACGTTCCTACCCTCACCTATGGTCACGAGCTTTGGGTAGTGACCGAAAGAACGAGATCGCGGATACAAGCGGCCAAAATGAGTTTTCTCCGCAGGGTGTCTGGGCTCTCCCTTAGAGATAGGGTGAGAAGCTCGGTCATCCGGGAGGGGCTCGGAGTAGACCCGCTGCTCCTCCACATCGAGAGGAGCCAGTTGAGGTGGCTCGGGCATCTGGTTAGGATGCCTCCTGGACGCCTCCCTGGTGAGGTTTTCCGGGCACGTCCAACCGGGAGGAGACCCAAAGGAAGACCCAGGACACGCTGGAGGGACTATACCTCTCGGCTGGCCAGGGAACGCCTTGGGATTCCCACGGAGGAGCTGGCCCAAGTGGCTGGGGAGAGGGAAGTCTGGGCCTCCCTCCTTAAGCTGCTGCCCACGTGACCCAACTCCGGATAAGCGGATGAAAATGGATGGATGGATGGAATATTTGCCCCGGAAGCAATTTTTTTAAATTAAAAATAACGAGACAGAGAATCAAACAATTTTCTAATTAATTAATTATAATTAACGCGTTAAGTTCCCACCCCTAATTTTTATGTCTTACTTTAAAGTTTTCAGTGTAAGACATATGCATTAATGCTTCTGCCTTTTTTCAAAATGTTTTTTTTCTTTTTGGAATAAATAAGAAGGTTGTCTTTCTCTTTCTACACACATTAAAGCCGGGCGTACACTGTGCGACTTTTTCACTAGTTGCGTTCAGTTTCAGCTCAAACTGTACGACTACCTCGCAGAGAAAATCTCACGAGTCAGGTTCTCAAACTATACGACCCAGTCCTCGGATACGACCTGACTGCTCACACTCTGGTAGAAACAAGTCGGACTTTTATGTCCGAAACCCTGGAAGACCTGGGGGATATTGTGTTGTTATTGATGTCTGTTGTCCTTCTGGCTTGCCGTAGAGGGGTTTATGGGGGTTTGAGGAGAAAGACATAAGAAAGAAAGTGAAACAATATTTTAGGATCAGTTTAATTTGACGTAAACGCGACAAACGCTTTCTTAACAATCCTTGTCATTATGTGCGAAGAAAAGTGCAAAAATAAAAATAAACAACATGTGTTGATACGAAAAGAGCTGGCTAGCCGTGTTGACGTATGCACCGTGAGCGGTTCTGGTACTTTTTGGGTCACAGCTCTGCTTCAACAGTGCAGTAGCTCCACGAGGGACGAGCAAAATATCAAACATGCCATAAATTAGAGCAAAATTATGATTGCTGATCAGTATCTGGTCATGTCGCTCAGCACAAAACTCGCACCGATCTCGTAGATTCTCGCACGAAGGGAAAATCGGCTCAAAAAAGTGAAAAAGTCGTAGAGTGTACACCCAGCTTAAGGGGGAAGTTCAGTATTAGACTCAAGCCTGTAATCTCAGTTTAATAAGCTTGCAAACATAATTTTGTGACGTGACCATGCAGAGGACATTTTCTGGACTCTCAAAGCAGGTAATGTTTATTTTTTCCTCGTGCATAACTTATAGACATGTTTTTGCATAGTAAAATGATCAGATACCCTGAAAGCAAACACAAAGCATTCAGTAATAAAATAATTTGAATAATATTGTTTCTGTATGTTGTTGACACAATGAATTAAACATAGAAATAGAAGCGTAATGAATACTCAATGGTCTTACCCTGTTTTGTGTTTGTTTACTGAACTCCTGTTCAGTGATGACATAAAGAATAGTTACTCCTTCATGGTAAATAATGGAAGATAATTTATTATGTGCAGATAAGAGGACTCTGCATAGTATGAACAAACATGCAGAGGTTCTTAGTTTAGATGTTGTTATTATTAGACAAAAACCATTTTTTTATTATGAAGCACTCACATATGGCACTTGGATTTGTCTGTGATAACGCCTTCCACAAATGTCTTTTCATTAAGCCAAGAATTTAATTAGCGAGTGGGCAGTCGCGCATATTTATAGTTCAATTTTTGTCAAATTATTTACAAAAACACATTTGTTAATCTGATCATTTTACTTAAAGGAGCAATATGTAAAAATTCTACACTGAAATAATCACAAAACAGTCTCAATCATATTGGAAGGAAGGTTACATTGAAACAAAAAATAGAAAACGAAAGAGGGACGCAGTCACTGTTTACAATCTGTGAGTTTGTGAGGTTGCAGAGTCTGCACCAAGACAATTTTTATCATTTAGCTTTTGGTCAGTGACCTGGTTTTAATATCTTTTAGATTCGTGTTTTATTCTGTGTTGCTTTCCTTGCTCAAATTTTATACCTTTTTAGTATGGTGTTTTATGTTTTATTCATTCCACTATTGTTGTGATTGTTTTAAAGCAACATTCCGCAACTTTTACACCTTAAAATTATGCTTTTTTGTAAAGCTTTTGCATCATATTATTATCTATTATGTTCATTTTCATACCTGTGATAGTATTGGGGGGTCCCACGTCTGTTTACTGCGCTATACAGTTTTTGTGCATCGGGTAGCGCCGGAAGTACTGACTGGGTGTCGTTTTACGGCAGAATATGGCAAGCCAAAGGGATAAAAAAACGTGCGTTCTAAATGTGCCATATGTCCGACAAAATGCGTGTCTTGAACGCGCGTTTTGACGCCAAAGGGGGCAAAAACTCGCGTTTTCTAAAAGCGAGCATTATGTCCGCCAAAACGCGCATCTTGAACAAGCGTTTTGGCGGACATAATGCGAGTTTAGAACGTGCCTTTTTTTATCCCTTTGGCTTGCCATAATGTATAACGTAGACTCGCTGTAGCAGCGGCAGATTCACCAAAGAAAGCTAGAAATCCCTTATCAGAGGAATCTAGGAAAAGAAAAGAAGAACGTGATAGAACAAGAGCAAAGACCAGAGTTATTATTGGGCCGTCTTTTCCTCGCTGGAGAGCTCTTTTAGAAAGAACGGCATGAACTACGGACTCTAACCTAGCCGTGCTGCTAATGGATAGGTAAGTAATAAATTATTTCACCGGGGTTATTGTGTTTGGTCGGGCATAAAGTTGTTATACAGTCCTGATAAAACTATTTATTCAATGTGTGGAGGTGGAAAAGTTTATTTTCGTTGTTTTGCCTGACATTAGGAATGTAAACATACCTCTTATGCCCCAGAGAGATATTTAATGTTACAACAGTGACGTTACGCAGCAAGCCTTTAGAGGGCGACAGAGCCCATAAAACTGCAAAGTTGCGGAATGCTGCTTTAATATGATTTTATCTCATTGTAGGCTGTTGTATTCTTTTACTTTGGAGGTTCCCTGTTCCTTAATGTACAGCACTTTGGTCAGCTTCCATGCTGTTTTTAAATGTGCTTTATAAATAAACACAGTATGGTATCAACTCCTTTAAAGGTGTCATATGCAACTAAATGAGAAAGCATGAATTAACAAGAGAGTTTACATTCACTAGAAAGGACCACATCACATAAAAAGAGGAAAAAAAACTGTTGCACAAACATGGTGAGCAATGTGGTGTAAAGGGTGAAACATGAGAGTGAGGATGTGCTGAACTGGGCTCAAATGAGAATAATCTGACCTAATATATAACTGGATTTAGACTGGGCCAGGATTGAATGGATTTGTGATTAACTGAGGAGGAAACTGGGAGGAAAAGAGGATTGGAATGAAGAAATGCAAAGGTAAGGAGGTCAAAAGGGAAGATAAGTGTAAAGAGAAAAGAATTTGGGGAACTCTGGGGAACATGGCAACAGACTGGTGGAATATCCCTTTAAGGTCAACCAGCATAGTGGTGTTGTTCACTATAGCACCTATAGCAGGACCAAGCTGGAAGAAGACAATCTCACTTTTCCAAACGTGTTGGTTAAGCCCTCAGGGATTTATTTGTACTACAGTAAAGCAACTGTCCTAAAAACTGGTGACCTTTGATTAAATCTGTTTATAGCCAGCTGTAAACCTACCTCGAATGCAAAATGCAAGGACAACTTTCCCCAGAGTCACTGCTGTTCATTACACGAGACTCCTTGCTGCTGCAGGACTCTGCAAGTCACAAGATGTTTTTAAACAGTATATGATGTTGTGCCATTAAATTTTATTTCAAGCTGACAAATACACTGTTTTATGTAAAACAAAATACAGTATCACCATGTGACAGCACTGATATGAGGTAGTTTGATCCATGGGTGTTGCCTAAACAGGTCATCAGAAACCAAATGAAGTTAACCGCATCCACTTCTTGGATTTATCGTTGTATATTTCCACAGAAAATTAACAAATTGGCAAAATGATTTCTTCACATCTATATTTACTCTTATTATTATTATCAGCCACAGAGCTGTTCTTTACTCTGCAACCAAGCTGACAGACACATCTGCAGCCAGACTGCTTCTAAATCTAGAGCAAACCTTGGCCTTTGATCGGCATCATGCTGTGATAGACGGCAGAGGAAGGCGGCAGGGACGAAAAGATACTGAGATGGGAAAATCTTAACAAGCCTCCCTGATGTGAATGGTCATTTTTTATTGAATAAATTAAGAGTTGAGGCTATTCCTATGATTAGTATGAATGAGGGTTAGGTTGTGGTCTTCCTGTGTGGCGTTTGCATGTTCTCCCCATGCATGGGTACTCCGGTTTCCTCCCACCGACCAAAACCATGAATGTTAGTTAACTTATAAATATCTTTGGATAAGCTTACAAAAAAATCTATGAATACTTTTATAGCGCTTGATGCAGTGCTTGTACCAGTACTGCTGACTCATGTTAGATTTTGAAATATCTGAGATGTCTAACAATGAAAGGTGTAGCCTAATTGCGCTCGTCATTCCCAACGTTAATCCCTACACAATGCTCAACATCGATGATCTGTTGAAGACAATGGGCTCTTGAAGTTACATCACCATGCTGGATCTCAGCAAAGAGTGGATTTGGCACCAGAGGCACAAGATTTGACAGCATTCAAGACTCCTTTTCGTACAAACCACCTTGGCCTTCAAGGGATAGTGGCAACATTTCAACTGTTTATGTTTCAGAGTTTCTTGCAGCCTAGTGGATAGATGATGTGGTGTACAGTCAGCCCTGAAAGGAGCACCTGACTCAGTAGAGTAGCGCTGCAGCATATACCAGGCTTTGGGCTGACCATAAACGCCAACAAATCCACCATAGGCCTACTATGAAGATGAAAGTCAGAGATTTTCTTGGTTTGATTAGCTGGTAAATAAAATCCATACATGTTTTGCAGAGCTGTCCTGGATAATCTGACCAGGGGATTCGGTCCCAACAAAGTGCACTGGACTGAAGTCTGTGCAAAAGCATTAAAGGAACTTGGGGATTAAGTTGGATCTCAGTCATTTCTACACAGCCCATATTTTGACAGGCCATTCGTTCAGCAAACAGATGCATCACAGGCCTTCCTTGAAGCAGTCTTCCCACAGAAGGTAGATGGAGAGAGATGGAATGGCAATACGTACCCTTCTGGATACTACTTGTCTTTGCAGCCAGTAAGGCCAGGAACGTCAAATGTGGTAGGAGGTTGTCTAGCCATGGTTCCAGAGTGTTTTGTGTAAGATCTATAGGGTGCAACATGTGTTAAGCATAAAAGTTAAACATAAATGTATGTGGTTAAGTACAGAATTGCTGTCAAATACTGACCTGTTTGCTCAGACACCCTTTTGTCCTCTCCAGAGTGTCTGAGCAAATCCTTCCCCAGGGATCCAAGCACCATTTGAAGGTTCCAGAAGAGGCCATATATCCCAATAAATATTTGAACCAATATTTAAACCAATTATTTATTTTTAGAAAGAGAACCTGGATACAGTTGGCTTAAATGAACTTCTACCTTAGAATGGCTTGGCTCAGCCCTGGAGATGAGGTTAGGAGCTCAGAGTAGAGCTGCTGCTCCTCTACATCGAGAGAAGTTGGCATAGGTTGCTTGAAGTTATTTAGTGGGCATTGGTCACCATCCTTCTAATTAACACGTCTCATCACTTCCTACTGAATTATTTTCATACATTGTTGACAAAAGTGATAGCATCTTCATTAATATTGAAACAGTGCTGTTTGTTTTAATCGAAAGCAAATTTTACAGACTATATATTTTCCTTCGTTGTCTTTGACCGTCGCTTTTATCTAGAAACTAAAACTTTGCCCTTATATATTAAGTTTGACCTGATATTCAAATCTTTAATTTGACTTCCCTTCTTCCTTTTTTGGAACCGTTTCCTGATAACCAGGCGGTTCGTCTTTAATCCAATAAAATGACATCTTTGGCTTCACACCTTAAAGCATTTGACTGAAACACTTCACACGTCGCTCTTGTTGGTAAACACCTCACGAGTCTTGGTGACCCAAATGAGTGGGGCAGTGACTCACGTGACTCCTACAAGTGTTTAGATGCAGCTCAACATGGTTTAAATGTCAGCTGACAGAGTGGAGCGCTGTGTAGGTGGAGTTTGATTTCCATTTCATGTGGCAAATCATCCTACACATACGCCAGATGCCCCACTTGGATCCAAAGATGCAAACACTGTTTGACCATGTGATTATTATAACCATAACATAGCTATAATGCCAGATTTATGTGTGTGTTGACTGAATAAAGTCTAAATTTATTCCACTTTTGTTGATTCCAATTCAAAATAAAACTATTTAACTGGTCATCTCTCATTTAAGGTGACACATGTCCTCACAGAAAAACAGTTTCCCTCCATTTAAGAGGGAAACTCTTCCCTTGCTGATTATTATGTCTTCTACCTCGGGTCATGCTCCAGCTGACTGAAAAGGAATGGATCCTCTGATTGTTCCTCTTTATGACTTTTACGTCTGAAACTCTCAACCCATAATCAGAACTGAAGAAGGCTTTCTGATGAGAAGTGAAACCTCTTCAAGGAACAAAGAATGAAGTCAAGATGACTTCTATCCAAGCACTCAGGATAATAAAAGCTTTAAACACAATTTGCAAAAAACTAAAGACAACATATTTTCACTCAGTAAGCTATGTTTTTGGGGTGGAAATCACTATGACTATAGATTAGAATAGTCCTTTATTGTCAATATACCTGAAATTACAACAAAATCAAAGGTGCACCTTGCACCACAAACAGGTAAAACACAAACAGGTGGGGAAAAAATGGTAACATATGAAAAAAAAAAACATTTAAAAAGGTGCAAAAGCACAGCAATATCAGGTAGGTAGAAAATAAGGTTGAAAACAGATTTAAAAAGTACAAGAATAGATGCGGAAACATCTAGATAGTAAAAAAAGTGCAAAACCAGGTAAAGATCTCTATTATGATTTAGAGAATTTCAATGTCTTACAAGAAAATGATTATCAATGCATCTCTCCCCTCACATCCCCTCTGTGCAAAGTATTTTAATACCCTAAAATTACACCTGAACACTTTAGAGTTCTACCTTTTACGTGTTGTGACATTGCACTATTGATTATTATCAAAACAGTGATTCATGCTTTAATAACCTCCAGACTGGATTACTGTAACTCTCTTTATGCTGGGTTAGATTCCTCTCTTGTGCAGCGCCTGCAACTTGTGCAGAATGCTGCAGCCCGTCTGCTCACAGGTTGCAAGCGACGTGACCACATCACCCCTATCCTGTCCTCCTTGCACTGGCTGCCTGTACGTTTTAGGATTGATTTTAAGATTTTAATCTTGGTTTTTAAATGCCTTAATGGCCAGGCACCCTCATACCTATCAGAGCTCCTACATAGGCATGTTTCTAGGAGAGGGTTGAGGTCTGGAACCAAGTTGTTTTTAGAAGTTCCCAGGACGCGCATGGTGACCCGGGGAGACCGAGCATTTTCAGCTGTTGCTCCTAAGCTGTGGAACAATCTCCCTCTAACTGTTAGGATGGCTGCAACCATGGATGATTTTAAGTCTCTCTTAAAGACTCATCTTTTTAGTTTGGCTTTTAATACTGAATGAGCAGAAACCTTCAGGCTGTTTTTATCATTGATGTTTGTTTTAATTGAAATTTTCTCTTGGCGTTGTGTCCTTTTTGTGGTTTTATTGCCATGTACAGCACTTTGGTCACTTTGTGTGTGTAAAGTGCTTTATAAATAAAGCTTGATTGATTGATTGATTGATTGATTATCTTTACAAAATTAATTTTGAACATTTTCAATAAAATTTTTAGTAATAGCTTTGCACTCATTGCGATGCAGTTAAAAAAATAGATTCCCCAATGTTTTATGCAAATTGTCAGATTTGAATTAATAATAAAAGGAGTTCTCAAATCTGTTGTAGCAAAAACTCTTATAGATTTATGAAGTTCTCTGTTAGCTGGTTTATTCCAAAGCCTGGTTTATGTTTTTGCATTAGCGCCGGTGTGGAGTAACGCACATGCATTGACGATGACATTTTCTTTCAGAGTTCTCCGTTGCCTGGGAGTGTTGCAAAGCAATTCCCCTCTAGGACAACAGAGGGCGTACTGCTTTTCTAGGGGTGCTCTGCCAGCATTGAAGTATTTGTACTATTGTGTATTTATATTATGTTTATGTATTTCAGAGACTCCAAGTCTTCATGCAGTTACCAAGTCCAAACCAACGTTTCCTGCAATTTCCTTCTACGAATAAAACTTTTGCTTTTTTTTGTTTGTTTGTTTTTGGTAATGGTGGTGCTGTTGACAAATGCAAAGGAAGAGGCATGCTTATGAATCGCAGGCTTGCGCTCTTTGTTGCTTTTAATGGACAGTTACGAAATTGGGCATGTCTCTGTCAACCTCTATGGGCCTGCTGGAGAGCGCTTCCGTTGATGCATAATGGCGTTGCGTGTATCTGTACCCCCTGGACAGAGAAGTATAAACTAGGATTAAGATGATTCTATACGTCACATATGTGCCTCCTTATGGTCTGCTGTTTAAACACTGTCAGTCTGTTCATTCAGTATTTGAGATGCAGTTCTCTGCTAGGCTTTGACTCATTTTTAGATGCACAACATATTGTGGAATTATGTGATTATCTTAATCAAAAGGTCATCATTATCAGCTGGGGTCTAATTGCCGTGCATGAAAATATTTCAGCAGGACTTTAAACTGGAACGTATAATAAACTCACTATTTGCAGAGAAGCCTTCATCAGATTTATGAAAGTTGAGCATTGACAGAATAACTATAGTGGAGCAAGAAAGAACATGTTCAGATTTTTCTAAAATCCTTTATAATCACAGATAAAATATATAGATGAATTTAAATGCCCACATTTCAGCAGACTTTTGTTGTGCAGTTTTACATTTGCTTTCAGAACCCATTAGTTTAATGTCTCTACTTTAACAGCCTCGCTGTATGAATCCAATTTTCCATTTAGATTATTTTGTCAGAAATTGGTGCTTTGTTGTTGATAATAATAGCTAATAGATGGATATTAGAAACAAATGTTACAATCCTGATATCCGTGGATCCACACACTTTTTTCCTGTCAGTAAGCTTGCTGTGCGCTTTGTGTCAGTAGTGGGAGAGTTCTGTCAGACGGTATTCTGAGGAACAAACCAATAATCTTCAGGGTGTCTGAGGGGTGGGGAGGAACAACTTTGATCTGTGCTCTTTTCTGCCTTGCAGCTACTTGAATCTTCTTCTTTGTTGCAGCAGAGCCTCCAGGAACCCTCAGAGATTTCTGATGCATACCGTCTTATATATACTGGTCATGGGTTAGAACCAAACATCAAAACAATATGTGGATATCTAGATTTCTTTTTGGTCGAACCGGTAACTGGTTAATTGAAAAAAGCAGTAGCATATTCAGTATTGCACAGTCATACTGCTAGTACTTAAAAGTGCATTTTAGACTTTGTATCACTGTTCAAGAGGCTCAACTACCTGCAGCAAGTCTAGGGATACACCAAAGTATTATGGTCACTCAGTAGGGGGAGAGCACAAGTTATTTTATTTGTTTTAAAGGTGCTATTTGTAAAAATGACACCCTGTGGTCAAATGTGGTTACTGCAGTCTATTTGTTAAGCTAAAATATTACTTCCTCACTCCTGTTCTGTGAGTTTCGTGGCTTTTGCCGGTTACGGATCAGAATCAAAAGATTCTAGATGAAGCAAAGACGAGTCATACACAGTAAGCTGATAAGTAAATAAATACATTGTTATATCTGGTGTTAGCATTCTTGGGTGTTTTAGAGTAGGTAGCTGTTACACCTCTGTAGATGTTGGTGGTTGTGAAGGAAGGGGTAACATATGAATTGCAAGAGAGGGTAGATGGCAAAATAAAAACAGCACACACGGAACACACAGAAACTAAAAATTCTCATTCCCATGTGGATGTAATAACAAAAGGAGGGGAGGTTCAAAAACGTTTCCACTAAAATAAGGGGCGGCTACAAATATGTCTTAAGTGCAATGTGACTAATAAGGGAAATTAACTCAAAACACCTGAGGCAGAAAACCTCAGGGAAGAACAGGCATGAGCAGATATTTTATGATTAAAACTAGTCAAAAACCAGAGTATAATAATAATAATTCCTTCTAATTTTAATTAAAATATTTAACAGCTATTTGCAAAACGAAGAATCTATTTAACGACTAAAGTCCGAGCTGTAAAGCGACAAAATCTAACGAACGGAGGAACGAACACAAAATGGCTATTTTCTCCAAAGGACTAACCAAAAGAACTATACTGTTTAAACCAAAAGTAATGTCAAAGTTCTAGATCCAATTTATAAATATAATATCATGTTGTTTGTAATTGAACAAGTAGCCTGAGCTATTTTTAGAGCATGTAACATGCAATGGTAGTCCAGCATGGGATGGTAGTGATGCGATGCTGGACAAGCATGCTGGACCAGCCTCCCATGCTGGACCAGCATCATATGCTGGGTCCACCAGATAAATCAGCACCAAAATACAGCATATGCTGGTGACCAGCTATGCTAGGCTATGCTGTTTTTTCCCCAGTAGGGTGTCAAATTACAAATGCCTGTGCTGCAGCGTTAGCCTGCTGCAGATTTGGCAACCTTACAAACCTTAAAAACTCATCATTCAGCTGTTTAAAATTCCCATCTGTCCAGCTTTTAACAGAGTCTAAGCAGGTGTGCAACAGCTGCAGCGTAGACATCTTATGGGGCTTAAATGAGATGTACAATTGAATGTCATCTGCGTAAAGATGGTAGGAGATTCCTTTAAAAGAGCTCAGGATGTGCTGGAGTGGGAGCAGATAAAGAGGAACAGTAGAGGCCCCAGCACAGAACCTTGTGGAACACCATGGGTGAGGGAGGTGGAGGAGGAGAAGAAGAAACTTGGAGATGGCCACAGAAAAGGAACAAATAAGAGGAGAACCACTCCAGAGCAGTTTCTTATAGGCCTATCCAGTCCAGTCAGGTCTAGCAGAACCAGAACAGAACAGTCCCCTGCATCACTGTGAGTCAGAAAGTCATTAGAAACCCTAATAAGAGCTGTTTCAGGAGAATATCTACAGAAACCTGACTGAAAACTTAGGAGAAAGATGTATGGGCTTCCACTTGACCCTGTTTCTTCTGCAACCCTACTTTGGATAAAGAGAAGAAAATGAATGGAAATGTTGCAATTTAAACTTATGTTGATTATAGACACATGTCAGCATTGAAAATTTGAAGAATTAAAGCCCAGAAGAACAACTTTTTCTTTCTTCCTCGACATTACTTGAGATGAAAAGAAATAAATTACAAATCTCTCCTCCAGATGTCTGAAAAAGGCCTTTTAAGACATCCAATAATGAGATTCCAAGAGGAGTCAAAGAGACGGTCAAATTCAGGCCTCACCTCACAGGCAATTTTCACCCAGTGTGAACATCACTGTAACCTTGTCTGAGTGTGGGTTTTTAATGAAAACATTTTCACACCGATGTCACAAAGACCAAAGCCACGGCGCCTTGAAAACTCAAGAGATGTAACAACATTATTATCTGGGGTGCCTGTCAGTTTCCTTAGAGTAGAGCAACAATGTAGAATGTGCTGCTGCTACAAAGCCTTCCTCCTAAAACCGCATAATTCACTCAATCCCTTTAATTATGTTACTATTCATAAGTAAAGACACCGATGCCAAACTACAGGTACATTTTTGGATTTGATCATAATGAATATGTGATAAGAGGTGATGCTGTGACTGTAGTCAACACATTTTAATAAAGGTTACACTTTAAATTAAGTGGTTGCTGTTTTAAGACATGGTGGTATTGTTGGGTTAGGGTTAAATCTTAGGGTTAGGGTTAACCCTAACCCTCTGAGAATGGTAGTTTGTCTTTGAGATGTGTGACCAAACAGACCAAGGCTGTAGCATCTTAAGAGCTATTTGTCTGATTTTACAACAAATTTATGGTTCTCAGTGAATCAACTTTGGTCATTTATTGGTGAATATTCTAAATACTAAAACACAAGATATTTTTTCTTTTTTCTTGTGGATTATTTGTCAAGATCAGAGTGAAAAATACTTTTACGGCCCTTTTTTATCTCTCACAGTTCTACTCAACTTTACACAATTTCACTGGTTTTCCATCACAAATGACTCTAGTGGCTGGGCTTAGCAAAAAACAAAAATACAGCACAACATTTTGCTTAGCTGGGCAATTTTTAAAACACAAGACCTCACATGTGGTGATAAAAAATCTTGGTTATACCAGTTTTGGTCCTATAATGAGTGTTGTGCATCAACTAGACAAGAAATTTGCACATGAACCACTTTCACTCACAAACATTCCCTGCTCAGATGGAAATCTCAGATAAAACGTGACTTTGAAATAAGCAAACATGGCGGAGGAGGAGCATGCATTGCATTTGCTTTCTCATTGGCATTCAACTGGCAGCACATTTGTTTATCCCCAAAAATCAGATCAAGACAATTCAACATGTTTGAAATCCCAGATTTATGATTGGAGCGGTGCCAAGTGGACCAGAGCGCTCCTAACGCACTAACTATTCAAATAACAGATAAATGGGTCAAATTTTATTTATCCTAGGTGATATGTTCATTTTTCACCAAACATTGTGTGCAGGTCCATTCTGGGTAATCTTGTTTGTTTAAATGCAGTTGTGAACTTACTGTCAAAGATTTTAAGAAAAGAAACCTCCCAATCCAACCACATTTAAGGTTTTTTAATCTATCTTAACACATTAAAATTGAAAACAGGGTGCTTTCTTTTTCCCATGACTGTAGGTCATCTAATTGGAGAAATGTAAAAGGGTTCTGGGAATTTTCATATGTGTGTGAGGAGGAACTTGACACTTTGCAATCCCAAATTAACACCTCTGTACTATTTTATCTGAGTTTTGTATTGCTCTCTAACTTATGTCAACGTCAGGTAGAAAAATACCAAAAATGTTCAGGCATCCATGCTTAAAATAAAACTTTGTTTCTATATGCCCATTGAGTACTGTTGCACAAGAAACACAGACAAAAATGCTAATAATTGACTGCAGAACAGGATTTCACCAGGAAATAAAGAAAAAACAAAAACAGGGTGTGCTCATTTCAGCTCTAATATTTTTTTTCTTCATCATTGTCACATCTAAAAAAAATAAATAAATGATGACACTTAAAGAAGCTCCAGATAAATTAGATTGTGAGCTGTTATTTGAATAAAAACTCATTTTCATATTATAGACAAGAGGAGTTTAATCTCGGAGAAGTAAATTGGCTTTCTAAATCTGTACACAGAGGGAGCAAAATGCGTTTGATGGGCTGCAAAGTTACTCAGAGGAGGCAAACTGCTTTTCACAATAAACCAAAAGGAAAGGTCAGCTCCAGTAGTTAGAGGAAAAGATGGAATCTCTTTGAACAAGTCGCTCAATACGTCTTGACTCTATTCATGATTCTGAGCATCGGTTGTATTGACCAGAGCAATTTGAAAGCTGTGTATCTTTTGTGTTTCAAAGTAGTTAGGTGTCTTTTGTAGCAACTCAAAAAGTATCACTTTTGGAGTGATTAAAGATCTATAGCATAAAGAGACTTCACCATAAAGGATGAGTCTGCTTCTAAGCAAATAAAAATAAAAGTCTATAAACAAAAAAATTACAAGCTTTCAAAACAGATGACAACAGATCATGGTTACAGATTAACTTTGCCCTTTGATTTTAGCTTTAGGGCTGTTTTTGCAATCATGATAAAACAGAAGGCTGTTTCTTTTCACAATAATTGTTTATGGATTTATCTGTTATTGTCATCATATTGAAAAAACTGATGAAAATGTAGCCTAGCAAGTCATCCATATATGTGAATCTGGTCACGACCCACAGACAGATCTCAGCAGTGGGGCGGGATCTACGGTTGTCTTTCAAACTGTTGCATGCTATTGGACAATGAACAATGTGATGTACTCACCACTACGAATGTCAGTCAACGGGGCAGTCTGCCATACATTGTCAAAGAAGACACAAATACATCCTTTTTCTTGCAGCTAAAAGGTTGCAGCTGCAGCCTTTCTACATGCATGGGTTTGCTTCTGGTCCTCTGGCTACCCACCACAGACCAGAAACATGGATGTTAGGTTTATTGGAGACTATAAACAGTTTTTAGTTGTGAGTGAGTGTGTGACTGGTTGTTTGTCGCTGTGTCCTTGTGATGGACTGGCGAGCTGTCCAGGGTGTCCCCTGCCTCTTGCCTAAATACTGCTGGAGATAGACACCAGGTCCTGTGACCCTACTGAGAAATATGTGTTTTTTACCCAAGATACTAACAAACCGCCCTGATATCATGTTAGTCAGTACACTACTTTCATGGTTTAGGTTTCTGTATAAATGCTACAATATCAAATCTGCAAAACAAGCTAGCTTAAAAGTTTTTTTTCATGCCTCTTAACAATGTTCTAACATTCTATAGCTATAAATATTTTGTGGAGATAAAAAAAAAGAATGAAGTGGTTCTCTCACGTTTGTCTGAAAACCTCCATCAATAACACGGCTCTGTCCAAAACCGTCCTTTGTACCATCCGGTTGTCTGCGGACCACTGCACTTCTGCATTTACCTGGGTCCTCCACTCATTACGCGCTCATGCATTTTGCAAGAGAACACCACTGGTGGTTTGCTCACTAATATCAGAGAAGGAGAAACAGCCGGCTGCTACCACTTCAACTTTAGGACAAACTACCACTAAACACCATTTAAAGTCATGGACAACAAAAGACATTTGGACAGAGAAAACGATGACTGGTGTTTAGCGCTGTCTTGTTGACCATGGCAATGTGGATTCTGTTATCAAGCGAACGTGGCCCAGGGATGATAACCAATGGGAAGGGTAGGTGTTACATGTTTGGGTTTAAAAGCT
Organism: Aphyosemion australe; assembly: GCA_006937985.1. Classification (NCBI taxonomy): domain Eukaryota; kingdom Metazoa; phylum Chordata; class Actinopteri; order Cyprinodontiformes; family Nothobranchiidae; genus Aphyosemion; species Aphyosemion australe. The sequence goes on from SSNS01000036.1 coordinate 1,374,818, forward strand.
AGCTTATTTTGCAGATTTGCCTTTGCAGCTTTGACAAGGTTTCTTGCCTAGAGTCAGATAAAAGTAAAAATAATATTTTAAACACACCAATAACTATCTGGAGGTGACTAGAAGCACTAGGATGCTGTTTCCAAGGCATGGTCTAGAAACTTGCTAGTTTGGTTTAAAACTTTTTTTTTATTAAGTACAAATGTTTAACAGAAGACAGCGACTGCCCAGCCAGCACACATAGGTGGACCCCATTTGGAATATATATTGGCAAGTCGTATGGGTCTAAACATGGTTTGTCCACAGTTTCCATGGTGGCCCCATGGGGGTTTGCCCAGAAAGATTTTTGCCCACATAGATTTTAACGGGCCCTACATGGGTTTTCAGAGGGTTTGACTCAAGCACCAGCAAACCCCTGTGGGGCCATCATGGAAACTGCGGACAAACCCTTTTGGGACCCATACAGCTTGCCCATATATATTCTATATGGGGCCCACCTATGTGTGCTGGCTGGGTGGGAAGAAGCTTTCAGAGTGACAATGAATCCACAAACACATCCTCAGGAAACATTTCAATGGCTTAGAGTGGCATTTAGTAAACACCCAAGCCCTATTCTGAGAATCTGAGTTATAGATTTCTACACACACTCAGAATCCCTTCAGCTTGAAGGAGCTGTTCCAATTTGTCACATAAAATTGGTAAAATACCTGTGGCTCAATAAGAAATATTCACAGCCGCTGAAAGACCTTGTCAGAATTTTGACACAGAAGAAAACTTGTTAGTTTTCACATTTTACTTTATTTTTGTCCTACTTATTGTTTGCTTCCACCTTCAAACAAAAGGTGTAACAATCTATTTCAATTCCCGTAGAGCAACATAATTGGGAGGAAAGACGAAGTTTCAATATCTTATCAGATATTGATAGTGTGGCTCATTAACCATCAGACTTTGGGCATTTAAACTGCAGTTTTATAACTTCTGAGCCTAAGTGGCTAATATCCTCTTGTGAATTGCAAAATAATACATATTTGTTAAAAGAAAGAACATCTCATTTACTATAAATTACTGATGATATTACCCAAATATCCAAATCTGGATCCATTTCATTACATTTTTTCTTTTTGGCACAAATCAAGTTATTGGACAGTTGGAGCAGCACCAGGACTAATCGAATATGCTGATGATGTGATTGTCATACCCCCCTTTAAAAGGTCAGAGATATAGATTGAAACTTTGTGCTTGCAACATGAGTCGGACAATGCCATGAACTAACGATAACGACACGGATCACGTGTGAAACGTTGCCCGTAACACAAATTCCAGTCATTAGTGTCATTGCTACACATCAAAATGACACAGTTGAACAAACATAATTTCTGGGTAATCGTTTCCAAGTTTTTCTCCATTTTTCCCTCTTTGAGGCAAAAACCATCAATCCTCATCAATAAAAACGGATTCCTGTCACATGGTGAGACCTATATGGTAAGTTGAAGGTCACACATTTCAGATTTTTTTTTTGCATGTTTTTATGTTTTTGCCTTCTCTCTGTAGGCTGTATTGATTTGTTCCAAGTCTATTCATGACAAGAATGTTGTGCTCAGGAAATGCATCTGAAAGTTTGACCTCGCTGAAGGAACAGAACGGGCTGAACAGTGTGAACACGATCTCCAGCTTGGTTTTAGAGGTGGATTATCATGCTTGTATAAACACGAACAAGGTTTCTGTCGGTGTCCTTGCATTACAACAGCAAACTCTGCTCAGACAACCATCAAAGGTTATCAATACTAATATTGTAAGTACACAATAAAGTGACCATAGCCAACTGATAATCTATTCAGTGAGAAAGCCTCCCTTTAGCTACAAACGGCCTTCATCTTGACCCTAAATGTCCATGCATTTATTACTAACTAGCCTCATCATTGCAATGCTTTAGAATCCAGTTGTTCAGATATTCTCTTAGAGGCTGATCCAGAATGCCGCTGTTTTCCCCTCACTGCTCTTATTTGGGAGGTCTTGCAGATTATCATTCAACCTTGACCATGTGAAGATTTTTTTTAATAAAGCACAATGTGAAAACAAAAGTAGAAAATATCAGAGCTTGAACTTTTGTTCAGATCTTAGTTTGGATGTAAAACTCTGCTGTAATGGACCAAAGTTGTTGACTGGACAAGTTCCTGTAAATTCCCATGGAACAGCAGGAAGAATGATAAGAATTCCTGAATAAAAAGTGTCTACAGCTCTGTTCTAACAGCTGATTTATGTGTTTCCAATGCAGCAGCCTCCTCTAAAAGACATTTATCATTTGCGATTAAATCAACAGACAATTTCCTGGTATAACAAAGCCACAATATGAAAACTACAACAGTTTTCACCATTTCTTTCCTTCTTTGTTTGGGTTTTTTGCCAAGAGTTTAATCAAACAGTAAAAAGTGTAGAATTAGTTCTGGTCAAGTGCAGCATTCATTACCACTCCCACCATCCCTCCAGCTTGTACCAGACGGTTAGTCATTCAGGAGGCAGCCATGGCTTGAGAAGTTGAACTTTCTAACTGTCATGAATTGAAGGATGAAGGTTGATAAACATTCAAGATCTGCATGTAACTAGGGGGCAAAACTTTAAATTCAAATTTAAATCTGCAGGACGTACCATCGATTCCTCATTGTCAAATTCAAGGTAATGCCGTTTCTAAGGGAATGCATGTTAACAGCAATGGGCTAGTGTGTCTACAAGTAAGAAAAGCAACAATCAAAAACTGTAGACTGTTTACTGATAGGGATAATTGACCCTAACAGTGGCCCAAACATCTTCTTTAGTTACAGTACAAACCTAGCCTGGCAAGCCATCTATCCATCCATCCATCCATCCATTTTCTGTAACCGCTTATCCGAGCAGGGTCGCGGGAGGCTGGTGCCTATCTCCAGCAGTCATCGGGCAAACAGGCAGGGTACACCCTGGACAGGATGCCAGTCCATCACAGGGCAACACAGAGACACACAGGACAAACAACCACACACACACTCACACCTAAGGACAATTTAGAGAGACCAATCAACCTGACAGTCATGTTTTTGGACTGTGGGAGGAAGCCGGAGTACCCGGAGAGAACCCACACATGCACAGGGAGAACATGCAAACTCCATGCAGAAAGACCCCAGGCTGGGATGTGAACCCAGAACCTTCTTGCTGCAAGGCAACTGCGCTAACCACTGCGCCACTGTGCAGCCAGCCTGGCAAGCCATCCTATATATGTGAATATATAGTCTGGCCACAAACCATTGACGGCTCTCAGTCGTGAGGCAGGATCTAAGGTTGTCTTTCAAACTGTCTGCATGCAATTGGATATCACTAGGACCAATCAGAGTAACGAACAACGTGACGTAATCACAGCGACGGAAAATAAGAGGGAGGCAGCAATGGCGTCTAACATCAATGATTTCTGTCGTTTTTGTATGAAAAACATGTGAATATCAGGTGTACTGGGACATTGCACTACTTTGATAAAAATAGGAAGCCGCTAAGTATAGCCGACAGACTTACGCACGTTGGAGTCTAAATAATCCAATGTTGATGACAAAGCCGTTTCAAACGAACGTGTTTCCTGCACTGCCGCCATGTTGTTTGTGTTTGCGGTCGAAGCGCTGACGTCATCGGCTACTCCCGCTCTGTGATTGGCCCACAATATAGAGCGCTGTGATTGGCCCAACCAAAACTATAGCGAGCTGTGATTGGACAGCCACAGCAGTGGATCGGGCTGCGAGGGTTCCAATGAAGCGTGCCTAGACCAAACTTTGCAAGGCAAGAATTTGGTCTAGTCCACTAGGCTACTACAAACCCACGTTTCTGCTGGATTCTTACTTTAGCTTTTCCTAAAACAGAATCACATAAGAATGAGTCAAGGTTCAGTCTTTGCTCTTAAACAATTACACGGTCGGACTCTTTATGGTGATGTATCGGATAGACAAGGCTGACAGCCTATGTGGCCGTATAATATTCTATATTTATTCATTTTGTCCTTAAATTAGTCATCCACCGCTATGTAAGTCTGTCCAAAATGAACTTTTTCTGTTTGTATCAGCTTTCTGATTTATTTTTTCCTTTCTAATGTTTCAGTGTTTAAGGAGAAAAAGTGTGGGTGGGTGCATTTCATCCAGTAGCATTTGGATCACTAAACTACACACAGCTTTTGCTGCAGAGTTTGTAGTCATGACAGAGTGAGGTAGCTATATAAATACCATCAGCTTAAAAAAGACTGGAGGGTGCAGTGTGGCAGGTACAATAAGGTCTGTGGGCATCAAACAGCAGAGACAGAAATTGTGCAAAAAACAGCTATATGTAATCATATTGTTTGCTCCACTAACAGTGGATAATATACGTCTGTCTGCATGCTGAAGGATCACACTGAATATGGGATAAAACACTAATCTCCCATTTAATGAAGACAACAACACCAGTGGTGCAGTCTGCTGAGCACACAGTTAATGCCAGTATAGAGGAACTTTCTCACAGCCACACCAGAGTCAGCAAGCGAGCATCAATAACACATATTGTTCAGCTAACAAGGTTAAATGCCATATTCATTGTGCTGTACTTAATAGGACTTGCATCGTAAACAACCTGGGGTAAGGGAACAACATTAGTACCAGAACCAAGATTTAAAGCAGAGATCTGGAGATTTTGTCAGAAGACACCATCTAGAGGCAGAAAAAAGGTATTACACTCCCATCTCAATACTTCCATAATTACGTCTGGAAGCAGCACCTCTTATTTGTAAACGGGCACCTGTAGCTGAGCAATAGACCTAAAACACATTGTTTTAACTATTCTTACATTAAGAAATGTCACCAACTCTCCATCTTTCTAGGTACGTCTGCCAACGCTCGCACATGCTCTGTGATTGACATCAGTACGTAAGCGGATGTATGACGCTACTGGCTAACGCTGAGCGGCCATCAATTCAAATTGCATGGGGCCCTATGGGACCGGAGGGGGGCTTAGCAAAAACATAAGGACATTTTGCCTACATTAAATCACAATACAGGGTAAGACCATTACTTTTTTAAATAAAAAAAATAATCATACATAATTTCTGAAAGGGGAAAAACTCCAGATTGCTGCTTTAAGATGTTTATTTTTTATTTATGTGGATGTTTTAAAGCCATACTATGCAACTTTTTCATATTTTTAAATAATTTTCTTGAGCCACTATGTGCTAAAATGACCCTTAACAGAGTTAATGAAATGTCACTCCGCCCTCTGTGGCCAGAATACTGCATTTGCAACTTCAGAGTGGCCCGCCAGGTATGGAGCTGACATAACTGGCACTGCAATCTTCTTCTAGCATGTTTCCTGCATTGTTTGATTTAGTGATGAACCGCTCCTGTAGACACTAATGAAGGCTGGGGAGACATTTCAGCAGTTAGATTAAGGTGTTAAAAAGACAAATGCACAGAAAGGAGATAAGTTTCACTTTTGATTTCGCTAACAAACACTAGGGGGTGCTAAAAACAAGCCAAAACTGCCAAGTGTTCCTTTAAAAAATGTATTTATTTATCAGTTGTCTATAAAACATGGTGTTATAATATTTAATCTCTGAGTTTAAACCATCAGACAAGTAAAAAAAGCTTTAAACAATAAAGAGCAGGGGCACACACTGTGTTGGCACATGTATTACCTTTCAGAACGGTGTCTAATCTCAAAGTCACTCCAGGTGGTATAAGAAGACATGTTCTTTGGTAAAAATAGGACAAAGTAGAAAGGTAGAAGAGCTGAATTTTTGACCTAGCAAAATTATTTCCATATTCATAACCTCAGAGAATAAAAGATTCTTCAAGGGAACGAGCTGGAACTCAGTAAAGTCAGACATAAAAAGAATCAAAAATATCTCTACAAGAATGTTCAAAGAGGTTACTGAGACAGCTTCTTTTCTTCTCCACCTCTCATCTTCATCTTATCACAGAAAACAAACATACTAATTGATCGTTTTATGTTGCTGCTCTGGTGGAACGTACCAGGAGAAATCAGCAGCTGCACGAATGATCAAAACCAGCAAATCAGATGAGGGTCCCTGTCAACGACCAGGACCACCTTAGTGTGCTTTCAGGTCAGTATAAAGTTTCAGCATTTTATTAACTTGTCAATTAGGATTTTGCAACCCTTCTAAATATAATTTTAAGTGTGTTTCCATTCATAAAATCAACAATAAAGTCACAAATGGGAGATTTTAGTCTTATCGTGTAGTCAGAGTGAACAGATTTACAATCAAAATATGGAAGCAAGTTGACAAACTGCAGCCAAAAAGCATTTAAATACAAGTAAAATCAATTTGAGATTAAGAATGTGTGCTGACTGTGTTTTCTGATAAGCTGCTATGGCTCTGCTGTTGTAGAAACCAGTGCAGGAAAGATTTCCTGCCACAGGCCATTACACGCTACAACAAAATCTGTCACCTCAAGCTACAATAAATGTTGCTTCTGCTTTTGCACAGTTCACAACAAATCATGCATATATTTAATTCATTCAGTTATAAACAATTTCTAGGTATTGTTTATCATTTTGCCCAGATATTGATTTGATTTAGCATCCTTTTCTTTTCTCTTGAATAGATTTATTCAGACCTTTATTAATAAAGTACTCTAAGAACTGAAATGTTGAATTTACTTAACTGGTTCCGCTAAACCTAGTTGCGTAAACAGAGAGTATTATATGTGGTTACACATTGATATGTTAAAAGTAAATTTATATGACTTTTTAAATTTAAGCAACTAGATTGGATGGAACCATTTGACATAACTTGGTGAAAGGAGCAATATATAAGAATGAATACGACTGACAACCTGTGGGCAAACTTGGTTACTGCAGTCTAATTTTCTAATCAATAAAATTACTTTCTTATTGCCGTTCTGAGTTTCATGGCTGTTGCCAGTTACGATTTGGCACCAGAAGATTCTAGATGACAAACAAAAACAAGTGATAACCAGTAAGTTGATAAGTAGATAAATACATTGTTATATCTGGTGTTAGCACTCTTGGACAATTCGCGTTAGGGAGCACTTACTACACTTATTACAGTAGTGTGTCTCCGGCATTTCAGGAAGTCTCATTGTTTTCCATCTTGCTGTTAGCTTGTTGTTATAGTTCTGAACGACTCATTAAAGGAAGTAAAACGCCACGATTGACTCATTCACTTCACTTTTACATTTCACTGTAATGTCAAGTTGTTGGTCATTGAAAAAGTAGCTTGAGATATTTTTAGAGCTGACTATTTGCTTCTAATTCACCATTAGCATTGTTAGCTCAACTGCTTCACCCAATATTAGAGTAAAACAACAAGATGCCATGGCGTCTTAGGGGTACAAGAAATAACTTTTGGTTCGCTTCTGTTTACTGGCTTTAGTTCTTTAAACAACTCTGGAACTTTTAGCGCGGCGGCGTCTACAACATTAGCTCAGTTAAGACTTGACAACCCAATGTTTTTTTTCTTTTTGGCCATGTCTTGACTTAAATTACAGCTTTTACCACAATGAGGCATTCTAGCAATCATGTGGCATCTCTTGTAGCCTGGCAAGTTATCCTATATATGTGAATATATAGTCTGGCCACAACCCATCAACAGATCTCAGTCGTGGGGCGGAATCTACTGTTGTCCTTCAAACTGTCTCCACATGCTATTGGACAACAAACAACAGGGCAGTCCACCATACACTGTTGAAGAAGGCCAAGGCCATTTCAAACAAATCCACTTATCTTTGTTTTTTGTGCTCAGTCACAGTAACATCCTGCCCACCAAACCAAGAGAGTGCTGTGATTGGAAAGACATAAAACTGGTCGGGCCTGCTGAGCCTCTAATGGAGCATGGCTAGACCAACCCGCAAAGCAAAATCATTTTGTTCTGCTATGGTCTGTCTAGATTTCTAGGCTATAATTCTCACCTATAGTGTGGACTAAAACATCGATGTCTTGCCAATGAGACTGATGAACAAGATGAAAAGCAAACTATTTTCTGATTCATGTACATAATGTCTATTACATAAACAGCATAATAGCTGCATAAACCATACCTTATGAGGTATTTATTTTACTGCTGCAGATTTTTATTCAAATGCTACCAATATGTAAAATTAAAGTCTGAACTTTGGTGATTTTCTAAATTGAAGACGTTTGGCATCACATCAGCACAGTGTACTCTTTCTTAATTCCTTTCTTTTTTTTATAGAGTTTATTTAATTTACAATATGTTATTTTAGGGATGATGGATGAAGCCCAGATTGTCCTCTCAGTCACTTCCCCCAGCTTCTCCAGTGGGATCCTAAAGTGTTCTCAGGCCATTTTAGAAATGTAATCCCTCCAGCATGTCCTGGGTGTGCCCATTCTCTTCTGGCATCAGACATCCAAAAAGCATTTTCATCAACACAGCCGCTGCTCACTGGTTATTTCTCTTTTTGTGAAACTCCCAGTAGATCAGCAGTTTCTGAAGGACTCAGACCAAAAGCCACGTCTCAGTCCCCGCATCTCTTCCCCAATCTAATGTTTGGTTAGAACTCCAGTCATCACCACACCTAGTTGCCTAAATGCACTGAACTGCTGCCATTTTGGCTGATTCGATAATAATGTTAACAAGTAATTAAACAGATGGACCTGGTGAGTTCATAAACAACTGTGTTGTTAGCTATCCTAGTCAAAGACAAACAATATGATGCATTTAACTATCTCTTCTGCTTGACCATAGCTGGTGCTAAAGTTATGTCAAGGTCAAGGTTTAAGTGCAGCTCACCAAAAACAACTCCTAGACCTCCCAAAGTGCTGTAAAGTACGACTAAGAATCAAAGCAACACACAGTTATCCATAAAAAGAAATACAAATACTAACGCCAGAGAAAATAGCTAAAAAAAAAATAGAATTTCTCAAATAAAATAATTGAATTTATAACCTGAGAAAAATAGTGTCAAAGTTAAGGCTGTTTAAAGAGCTAATGAGATGGATTAGACTTAACGCTTCTATCGTGATTCTAATTAATCACGTTAAGTTTAGGTTAAAGGGTTCTAGTTGAAAACACACTACTTAGGCTAATTACTCTAATTAAAGACTGTTAAAAATATGTTTTGCCTGTTTTGATAAAACCCAACATGGAATCTTGGTTAAAAGGTTGTTTTCGTTTCTGTAAAGTGTTACTGTGCGAGTTCCAACTTAATAATAGAAGCTAACGAGTACAGGTATTTAAAGAAAATGACTGAATAAGTATCAAAAACACTGGGAGTTTATCAGATCATAACACTGGGCCAGAAACCTCCGGATGCTAAATATTTAGATTTTTTAATTACTGTTTTATGACAATTAAAACAACTTTCGGTCATTATCGCGAAACTCCAAACTAGTGATAGATAGTAGGATATTCACACCAGATGTTTATTTGCCATCAAGCAGCTGAGCTGAGTGGCCTGAAATTTGGTCCATTTTTACTTATTATTATTATGTGTGTTTGTCACTCACTGAGCGCTAACCAGAAATGTTCTTACAAAACTGGGAAACAGAAAAATCTTAGTGGGTGTAGCATCATATAGACCTTCCACACTAACATCGGCTGTACCCCGCCTAGATAGGGTAGCAAGTGTCCACATCAACATAGGCAGGATTTTTTCTGTGCACAATCGATCGTTTATTCAGCCCAAGACGGTCTGCTTTGGGCTGAACTGGTCCAACACACCCACTGCCGACTGATTGGCTGGCTCAAATTCATGCCTACCATTAGGGGAGCCTCTGATTGGCGGATTGGAACCAGCCAGCAGGAGCTTCCCACATGCGCGATTCATTATCATTCTGGATACGGTGGAGCAAGCCTCTGACTGAAGCTGTGTTTTTCTCTGTTTCTCTGGAGCACACACACACACACACACACACACATCGCTGCCAGGACACACAGCAAAGCAGGATGTAATATCAGAGTCAGAGAGTCTCCAAAAGCAACACTGCTCACGGCCGCCTTTGTTTAACAATGGAGACACTGCAGACTTCTCCGTGCTCTTTTGCCCCACCTAGGTGCTCAGAGATGCGCTCATGACATCAGTGATATCTTTGCGCCAATTTTGGAGACCGCCCATGTGCTCAATCACGTCCACATTCCTAAGGACGTGTGGAAGGAACCTGGCCAAGCTGGGGCGGGCAGTGCGGAGAGGAGTGGAGCTGATGCTGGTGTGGAAGAGCCATCAAGGTCAAGGTTTGAATAACAGGATCTGATTGATCAATTTATCCTTTTCTCTCTTTTCTCTTTCCCTTCCTTTTACTTTTCCTTGCTTTGCTTTGCAGGCGAGTCCTGAGCTGACACTTGTTCACATCATATTCTCATCGATCCTGCAGTTGTCGTTCTTGAGCACCAAACCCTTTAATCGCTGTTGGTGATTGCTAGTTTTCATGAGTTGTCTCCTGTAATTTAAACTTTGTACAAGAGCAATTTCTCCAGTTTGCTCCCAGATTCTTATGATGAAAAAAACCATTCAGTGAAGCTGACCTCCAAAGACCAGTCTTCTGTGTGGAAAGGATTTGAGTGAACTGAAAATCCCTGCCTGACTCACCACTCTCAGTATAAACACTCTGTTCTTGACTCACCTGCACTCCTTTCTGTTCCTCTCCACTGCCCTGCTCTGGACTCACCTATGTTCCTTATTCTTGGTAAAACCTTTGTCATGTTTTTTCTTATGAGAAAATAATCTGAAAGGTAGACAAGGGATTACTGGGAAATGTGAGATTTTGATAATAGATTTAGAGAAGGTCAGTGAATAATTTTTATGTGCCAATCCCAAGTTATCTTTAATATAAAAACAAAAGATAATAATGTTCCTGGATACAAAAAAGTTTTTGTCTTTTACTGTGAATGTTTGTGACAGACTGAATTATTGGACTCTGTGATCTGGGACGCCCAGATTTACGAAAAGCTCTACACAGAGCCCAGTGAAGCGTTTAGCTACCTGTCCAACATCTGCTGTCCTTGCATTGCTCTCATGAAGAGACAAAATAAAACAAAGTCTGTCTTGGCAAAATAGCAATGTCACCTCTGACAATGTAGCACAAGTAAGGCTCTCCTACTGTTCGTCATCCCTTCGATTTGATCTCTTGAGGACCTTGATTCTCTGCTTTCTCTAAAACAAACACTGAAAGTCTAATTTTATCACTTGCAAAAAACAGCAGAAGAAAAAAATGGCTTGAGACACAATTTTTGTGAGCAAATATATTTAGGATGGATGAAGTGACATCCTTTTATTCTTGCACCTTTCAGAAATAAAATGAAGAATGCATGATGCCAGATATAATTTCAGGAAAAGTGCATGCAAATAGGAAACATACTAGAAACTATAATAATTTTACAGGCTGTGAAAGAACATCATAGTACCCAGAGAAGGCCCAGGCATACAGAACATGCAAATAAATTCAACTTAAACGTGCAAAAAGTAAGAATTTTACAGTGAAATAATCACAAAACAGTCTAATGTCTCAATCATGTTGGAAGGAATGTTATACTGAAACAGATTTCCTTCTCAGGGGGTGTTGTCAGTTTATCTCATTTTAAAAAGGCCAAAGAGGGACAAAGTCATTGTTTACAATCTGTCCCAACTCCATACTTCCTGGTTTCAGAGCCAATCATAATTGAGCCATTGGGGTTGCCAAGTCTGCGTCGGCAAACACTGCCCACTCAAAGGCTCAATTTATTTGTTTTCTGAGCAATATGCTACTGTAGTAACTCAACTCTGTAATAATTTTTTGCCCCCCACCCCCCAGGTACCGAGGCCCTACGAACTCTGCGTACCTTGCGTATGGACAGCGATGGCCCTGAGTGTTAGCTAAACAGCCCTAAAACATGCACATTAGGTTACCTGGTGACTCGTAATCACCCCTAGGTGTGAATGTGTCTGTCCGTGTGATGGACTGTGCCCCCCCATCACTCACCTGATGACTTCTGGAGTTAGGAACCAACTCCTTGTAAACCTACTGAGGAATAAGTGGTTAAGAAGCTCACTGAGTGAGTTTTTCTGCTAAATGGAACTTGTCATGAATGAATGATTTAACTTCCAGCTCGATATAAACTCGATAAAAATCACTGATCAGCTCAGTTCACCACTTTAATTTTTGCTTTATGTCTAAAATGACAATCTAACTCATTGAAGTTTGGTGACAAAACAGGTACTTTACACTGTTTAACAACTTTCTAGTAGGTGGTTTTAATATGTCAGCTATGAACACAGCATCCACAATCAAGGGGTGAAGGAAACTAAATTTTTCATCTACGACTGATATAATGACTGTTTTTAGGTGGTCAATTTAGTGTCATTGTACCTGCACTAAATAAGCTGTTAGTGGTTATTGTTCATTAAGTGGTAAATGGTCCACACGTTTATGGCACCTTTTTAACCTCATTCAGGTTCTACAAAGCATTTTACAATGTTTCTGATTCACCCAACAGGGCTTTTCTGTTTTAGTTTGCCCTCACAGCTCTTTTTCTTTCTTTCTGACTCATCATACACACATGCACTCACAAACCTAATATTTAAAATTATTAAATTATGTCAAAGTACAAAATAAAGCCGCATTAAACTGTTTCTGATTGCAAAGAAGACTTTTATGCATTTAGAATAATTTTGTACCTGATTGTTCACATTTAGGAAGAACAAACTGTAATGTAAAGTGCCAAATAAATTCAAATTCAATCATTTATATAACTTCATCAAGCACTGTAAAAATGAACACAAAATCTTCCCAAAACTTTATCATGAAATATTTAGAAATTGATTTAAAAATATTTAGAATGAAGCTCGGTTTGTTCTTGACGCATCCGCGAGGTCCGCACGGCTCCACGCGGCCAAATTACGTCATTTCAGCAACCACACCCCTCCGTGCGGCCTCCGCACGGCCCAAAGTTTTAAAACCGCGCACATATGTAATTTTCTAACTATGCTGGAAAACATGGCGGACTGGCTGTTGTGTTTTGTATGCATGCCGTAGAGCCATATACTGCCCCCTACAGTCTGGGAGAATATTGGCTCACAGCGGGGACAAGCCGCGGAAGCTATAAACTCTGCAAAAGTCGTCTTGGCCTGATTCCGCGCGTAATGTACATGCGTCAAGCGTAAACCAAGCTTGAGGTGGTTAAAGTCGCTATACGGAGTATTTCTTTTACCTGATGGCACCATCTAGTGGCTAACAAGTGTATCACACCAAGAGTCTGCACGTTTCTTGTTTATGAATGTGCTTCTGTAGCCGACAAACACAGCTAAAACACTTATTTTACAAGTATTATTCTCGTGTCATGTTGTGTTTTCATATATTTATATTTTAAAGACTTACTTGTCCGTGAAAAGTTCACCAACTCTGCATCAGCTGAGGTACTTCCTTAAATTTGAAGCACATAAGCAGTAGTCTAACGCTATTGGTTAGTTCTGGTCAGCACTCAGTTTCCTATTGCACAGAGTTTTACGGGGCAGGGGGCGGGCTTAGCAAAATAAATAAAAAATATGTATTGCTTGCATTATATCACAGTACATGATAAGACAATCACTTTACAGATTTCTGAAAAATCATATATAATTACTGAAAGGGGAAAACTCCGGATTTCTGCTTTAATTCGAGAGTATTTGGATTCACTTTGTAGAAATTGTTTCACTCTGACCTGGTTGATAAGCTAACAGCTAGTCTAAATATATAATAACTCCAATCTTCCAAACCCCACAGCAGTCCAAGTGTTTTTTTTAAAACCTTTACATAACTGTTCCTTTCACATTAGGTGATTAATCCAGCAGAAATATTCTGACATTCCTGCCGAAAGCGCCTCGCTTCACTGGAGATAACTGCTGCAAATTACTGTAAAACTCTGTTTAATGGGAAATTGATGGTGATAGAAATGTTTAAATAACAGTGTTAGCAAGAAAATAATAGCTGCATTTGGTCATTTGAGCGTACTTAGTTTACACTCTACTGATCCCCATCTTGTGTTTTATAATATATTTTTCAGAACAAACCTTTTCCAAGTCTTGATAAACTTAAGAATGTGGTATGAAATGCTTCTATTCAGCTTCTGAATAGAAGAACTCACCTAGGCAGACAGTACAAAGGCTTATAATTGCAGCACATGAGCATGAGAAGGTCCCTCTCTTGGACATGCTCTGTGGTAACACTGGTCTGCCCTCACTGATTAGAGTCCCCAAATGACAGTGGAGGTGATTTGGACTGGAGGTGGCCAAGCAGCAATCTACATCCTGCCAGAACAAATGAACAGATGTAAAATCTGGAGTGGTCCTACAGTCTGCTCATTACACATATTGTGTGGACCACTTGAAAGGTAAAAGTGGGAATAAATGCACATGTTAAGCGTTGTGATTACGCCACTAAGAGCCAGCTCTGAATGTTATTCTGATTGTGGCTCCAGTTTAGCATTGTGTTTCAGTTTTAGCTACCTTTCATTCTTGTTTTTTTTCTATTGAAGCAAAACTAAAGCATCTTAGTTTAATAACAACATTGTATGGAGTAACATATAAAGATGTGTTTGTGGAGTACATTATACAGCCATAAAGTATCTGCCATGGTATAACAGCTTTGTTTATTACATCATGAACTCATCAATAGCACTAAATGATTAGCCGTTTGGGAAGCACACCTGGGTCTTATCAGGTGAGCCAGAAACAGTCGTATTGTTAGCTGGAAAAATGCTGTTATCCTCTTGACCAGTGTGACCTGTGACATGATGATCTTCTATAACGTCCCCTTAATAATATAGTTTGTCTGTTCCTCATCCAGTTTCAAGCCTCCTACTGAGCAGGTTCTGTTTCACTGATTGTTTTTCAACTGAAAACGATGATCAGTTGCAACTGTTTGGTATAATTAGTTAATCATGCAACTGGCTGTAATCCTACACAATACTTTTTTTTTGTGCAAGGTCAAGGTCAAAATTTATTTATAAAGCACGCTTATTGTTGCTCACGCAACCCAAAGTGCTGTACATACACATTCATAATGAACATGCCAACACAAAAAATAGACTAAAAACATAAAACAGCAAGATAGAAGAAGAAAAATAAAAACAAAAATAAAACAACACATAAAACAGTTTAATAAAAGATCCATAAGAGAAAAAATTAACCAACATTAAAAGCCAGGTCAAAGAAATGCATTTTGAGTAGTGCCTTAAAAGCATCCAAACTCTGAGATGACCTGAGCTGCAGAGGAAGGTTATTCCAAAGCTTTGGACCGGCCACAGAAAATGCTCTATCACCTCGCGTCTTAAGGCGAGCATTTGGAATCGACAACAAAGACTGGGAACCTGACCTCAGATTCCTGGCAGGAGATAAGTTGACAATAAGTCATGAATGTAAGGTGGGGCCAGACCATGAAGAGATTTAAAAACAAAGAGCAGTAGTTTGAATTGAATCCTATACTGGACCGGTAAACAGTGTAGGGAAGCAAGCCCTGGGGTGATATGATCACGCTTCCTAGTACCTGTTAAAAGACGAGCTGCTGCATTTTGCACCAATTGCAGATGATTTAGGGACGAGTGGTCAAGGCCATAATAAAGGGAATTGCAGTAGTCCAGCCCACAAGAGACAAACAAATGAATAACCTGTTCAAAGACAGCCATCGGCAAGTATTGTTTGACTCTTGCCAGTTGCCTCAGATGATAAAAACCAGACTGGACCACTGCACTTATCTGCCTGTCATATTTAAAAGAACCATCCATAAAGAAGCCAAGGTTTTTCACATAACGTTTTATAAAATCAGAAAACGGACCAAGAGGACTTACGACGCCCTTAACTGGTCTCCACAACCAAAAACCACAACCTCGGTCTTCAAGTCTTTCAGTTTCATGAAGTTAAATAACATCCACTGTTTACATCTTCCAAACAGGTGCAAATGTATTCATCAAATTTTGAAGCTGTTATGCAAGCAAAGCGAGGTCCATTCAGATATTTATTTGGCTGGCTGGCTGGCTGGCTGGCTGGCTGGCTGGCTGGCTGGCTGGCTGGCTGGCTGGCTGGCTGGCTGGCTGGATGGATGGATGGATGGATGGATGGATGGTTAGGTAGATCAAACTGTGATTTCAATACTAATAAAAATACTGCATTTTATATTCTTCAATGTTAAACAGAAAGATTTGTATTAACCATGTGAGTAGATGAAATATAATGGAGATCTTTTCATTACAAAGGCTTGTTGCTAGCCTGGCAAGCCATCCTATATATGTGAATATATAGTCTGGCGATGACCCATAAACAGATCTCTGTCGTGGGGTGGGATCTACGGTTGTCTTTCAAACAGTCTCCACATGCTATTGGACAACGAACGTGATGTACTCACCACTACGGATGTCAGTCGACGGGGCAGTCCACCATACTCTATTGAAGAAGACGTGAGATCCTTTTTCTAAATAAATGACTTAAGTACCTCTATCTGTTCTTGACTCAAAGAAAGTCTAAATAGTCCAAAGTTGGTGCCAAAGCGTAGATTTCTAGGCTAGCTTGTTGCTGCTTTAGGTCCCAAAATCCTTGCTGAGGTCGAGGAGGGACCGAATATTTTCACTGGCGGCCCCAAAGCTATAGAATGACCTTCCTTTGCATTTCAGACAGTTTTTGACTGTGATGGCTTTTAAGTCTAGATTAAAAACCACTTTTATTCTCTGTCTTTTGTTTCTGTGGGTTAACAAACATGTGTTGATGCTGTCTTTCTTGTTTCTTTTTTACTATGTGATGTACTTTTATAGCTAGCTGTTTCTATACTCTTCGTTGAAGATTTGTATGCATCAGTTCTTGTTTGTTTGCTGTGTGTACAGCACCTTGGTGGGCATTACGTTGCTTTTAAAGGTGCTTTATAAATAACGTTATGATGCAATGTGAGGTTTTTGACGTCTCACAATTGGATTACGTTAATATGACAGTTACATTTCATTCAGTCTTTGATGCTCAGAGCTACTTCTGGCTGTAAAGTGTTAGGTGTTTCTGACTAGGGAAACTTTAACCTGGAATTTCCTCAGATACGTCCCACAAGCTCTTAAATGTAACATCTGTAACTCTGAAGTACATGTGGGCTTTCTTTAGTCGGGGCCACATTTCACCACATGTTAATCTACGTCACACAGCAGCTTATCTCTTCTGAAGCGGTCCAGGGCACAGATGACTCATATCGCTCCCGTTCCTTGTGTTGTACTTCTGTTCTTTACACGATACACTCACAGATGTCTTTGACAGACTGCTGCTTTAATGGCTGACTGTAGATGCTGTCTGGGGAAACTGACACATAATGTGATATATTTAATACTCTCTGTGGGAGTTTTACATGGCAAGGTTTTCTGTTTGATACAGAACAGTATAAAGCTCAAACCATTATTATGTTTTTAAAGGTTGTCTTAAATATTACACAGTTTTAGTATTAACACTTTAAAGCAAAGAAATCCATTAATCCTCAAGAACTACATATTTGACAAAGCAGAATACGTTTTCTACACTGAATACCAACTGGATGACCTTTTTCTGATATTTTGGTAGATATAGTCATGTTGCCTAGTCCACATATTCATATTTCTTACAGGTTTTTCATCTTTGTAAAGGAGATTAATCAGGTTTTTCAACAGTATGACATTTATTTCCAAGAAGCATTGGTACAGCAAAGAAATAACTGACCAGATGCATTTTCTCTAATAGTGTGACGTTGAAATACACAGTGGTAAACACTGCTTCTTGTATAAAAACTGGCAATCCTGGTATTGATATTCGAGAGAAGGTTCACTGAGAGACATAATACTTGTTCTTTTTGAAATACGATTGGTCCCTTTGAGTTTCACATGCAGGCTGAATGTGAAAACAGTCTTCTACCGCTATTTCCTGCATTATCCGCCTATAGAAAATGGACAGGAAAACATTCAGGTAAGAAAAAGTTGTTTTAGCGGCCAGGAGAGAGCAGCGCACATCTCGGCTAGTAGACGCTAACAGTTAGCATTAGCACCTCCACAACATGGCGGAACTCGTTCGAACTTGTGTTATTTGTGGAGATAAAACATAAATGTTGCACTTTTAACCAAAGAAAGAAGGGTGAAAGGTGGCAGGAGAAAAGTCACATTGCTGTTAGCCAATCAGGGACAACATGTGTGTAATTCAAGCCCCGCCCACAAAGAATTCATTTATACTAGAAAACACTGCAGATTTATCGAAATAACGAGTATATGAGTCCTTTAACTCAAAGATCTAATTGGGCACTAATTTTAGGGTTAGGGTTAATATGATTTGATTGACAGCCTATCTATTTATAAATCCATTTTCTGTTGTGTTCATGGATGGAAGTAACAGGGCAGCTCATCAGAATTAAATGATAAGGTGGATATTAGGTTACAAAATCGATTACAGATTTCAAATCCCTCTCCCTCAATGCAGACACATCCTTATAGAACTTCCGCTAAGGATTGAGTCACTAATAACGTGGATGATTGCATTTTAGCCTGCAGATTTAATTAACTTATTAAAATCATTTTTTTAGATTAAATTCAGGCATCAGCCATCTCAACAAAGAGGTTGCAAGATGTTCTATTTTAGCAGGATTTAAACTAATTGGAGGAGATGGATGTACGCAGAGCTTCAGGGAGACACTTGTGAAGGTATAAAAGTAAATACCAGGACAAAATGATTCCCATGACTGCACTAAGTCATTCCGTTTAATAGTTATTGCATGGGCTTTATTCATTACAGGAAATGTGTCTCTCTCTTGCCACAGCTTAGTTTACTTTTATGTCCAACTTAGTTGCAACATCAGCTCATAACATTCTATTAAATTGGTATTAGGCGCTCTCTGTCTTCATCTCTTTTCTCATTGCTTGTTGGAATTAGTCTCATTTACCAACACCACATCTGATGATCCTCGGGATTCGAAACTGAAAGGACAGCATTTGTTTTGTGTTCATCTAGCACTAACTGGGAAAAATAAGATGCAGCACAAACAAGAATGTGTTTGCATTAAAGGATTCTCCAAATGAAATCAGTGAGCTTTTAAAAAGCCCTTTTGTATCCAGCTTCAGGCACAAAAATCAATACCCGCTGCTTTCCATCTAATGGTCCACATCTTAGGGAAAAAGCTGCAAGCTGGGAACTTTAATTTGTTTGCTGCCTTCAGTTTGGATGCTTTTTTTTTTTTTTTCTTTCGTGGACTATACAACAAAAACTTTCTTTCAGAATGGGAAGATTTTGAAATTATTCTTTCAGTTGCAGAGAATGATCGGTATGGTTATCACAATCAAGTTTATTCTCCCACTGTGATTACAGTTTACAAAAAAAATCACCATTAAGAAAATAGTATTTCTTTTCTTATGATTTCAAATTAAACTTACTAACTTACTACCACTGTGGTCAGCAGCTCATAATTATGCATTTATTCATTTTATTTTATAATAATCTGACCTTAAGCTTAATAACGTGTAGCCTTAACTATGGAGCCTTAATGTTACCCTGTGAATTATTTTCAGTTTGTCCAAGAAATCAGGTTTTAATTTTGGAAAAAGAACAAATCTTCTTGAAGCAGTGAAAATGAATAAATGGTCAGCAGTAATATGAGGAGCTATACTTACATGCTGGATGGCTTTTTCTGACCCGAGCTTTTCCCCATCCATATTCTTTCAGCGACCAATGCAGGAAATAGAGGTTGAAGACTGTTTTATGTTCAGAATGCATGTGCGACTCAAAATAACAGGCCAAAAAAAAATTATTATATGTCTCTCAGTGAACCTCTGTTATAATGTCATTTTTTGGGGGGTACACACAGAGTATTGTACTCAAAAACAAAAAAGACGTTCCCATGGGATCCAATGACAACAGTAGCAGCTTCTGGGATGAAGCTGTTCAGATACCTACTGCTCCTTGTTCTGGAATAATGTCAGAAATTACATCAACATTTCTCAAAATCATATTTTAGTCTGGGCGAGGTCGGATGGAAATTTAATGAAGTTATTTTTGTTGGGTGTAACTTCTCATAGATATTTATTTTTAAAGACATTTCTCTCATTTCCATGCCATTGAGTCACCTAATGTGGGTCATTTTGGGATTAACCTCACTAACACCCTCACCTGGCACATCAACACCTCGAGGATCATCAGGAAGGCTCATCAACACCTACCGGTCCTGAGGGAACTAAAAAAGGCAGGCTTGGGCTTAGACATCCTCACCTTTATGATTAGAGGGTTCATTTGTTTCTTCCTGTAGTTCCAAAGATCCTAGAAGATCCGGAGGAACCAAAATGACAGAAAGTGGAAAAGGCAGGAAAGTTTACACAAGGGATTTTAATTGGCGAGGGATGACTAAGAAGCATCCAGGAGGTAGAAAGTCACTTAGAAAAACAGTAAAGCAGAACTTTCTGGACAAAGAGTAAAAAGCATAAAGAAAAATATTTCCTAAGCCAAACTAAAAAAGTTTCCAGGGTGATAAAAAAGATTGGAAACAGGTGGAAAAAGCTGAGGGTGGAGTGAAAAAATCTCCATCAGCAGATGGAGCCTGGGAGGAGGAACACTGAGCCCAAATCTCCACCTGATATGGAAGCCAAAGAATAAGAAAATGAGAAAAAGAAGAAACATTTCATTAAATTAAATGTAGTTAAAAACGGGGATGGAAACAATCAGCTAAATGGGGCAATCAGCGTTATTGTTAGCTTTCCCCTAAAGAAAATCTGTCCATCAATAACACATTGATCTCTTAAAGAGTTGATGATTATTGTTGCACTTAGGGTTCATAATGTAATGCAAAATGACAGCTGCGAGACAGTGGGTGCTGTGATAAGGACACAATTAGATGCAAGGCTTCTGCCATGTGACATCAAACATCAAAATTAGGACAAAATTACCATAAAATGTCTAAAACCATTATTTCCTGGCAAGTAACAGGACCAGAAATTCTGTTATGATGCAAAGCACCTACCAGAAGGTATACCGTCACCATAAAGTTGTCAAAAACCGCCAGTATAAGATGCATGCTGAGACCAGTGCACAATAAATAACTGCATAAAAACTGGAAAACAATCCATTACTCAAAACAGCTGCAGACACACAGCAAGCAATTAAGTGATGCCAGAAAAAACATATCAGGAGGAAGCTTTGGAATACTAAACACTAGAGTCAATACTATCCAAAGGCTCATAAGAGATTGAATGATTTTAGCTTAGAGCAGCGCTGAATCCAGGCAGATCAGGTGTTTTATCAGCATCTGGAAGATCTTCATCTGGCTGAATGGATGCACAAAGCAGGGGGAAATTTGCATTTAAAAGAGAGCCTGATTACTTTTTTTTTGCATAAGGATTTCATCCAAACTATGTATACCAATCTCATTTTGCAGACGCCAATGAATGTGTGAAAGGGAAAGGTGGTGGTACCGATGCTCTCCAAAACAGAATAATGATGGCAAACAGCGCCAATACTGGACCAGTAAAACCCATCTGAAAAGGATAAAAATTGAACACTAATAATGGGAAAACCTTTGAAATAAAATAGCTTTTACAGGATTACACTTTGTAGAAAATAGTATAAAAGGCAAAACTTTAAAAACATCTGACAGATGCAAATGTTTTACTGCTGATCTAAGAGGTTGAGGTGAGCAGAAGCAAACGAAACCATGGTAATGGAAAATAGACTTCAATGGAAAAGGGAAAAAAGTCAAAGTTGTTGGAGTTTATGGGTACATTACCATTTATGTTTACAGGAAAGCATGCTTTGGGAGTCAGTGTTTCTGACAAGCCATAAGGCTAAAATGAGATGTTCAATTTGCCTAAAAGAAAACAAAATAAGTTGTTTTTCATTTCAGTACAAATGCAAATCTTTCAAAAGAAAAGTGAGCTGTAACAAACCATTTACATCTATAAAAAAGCACTATGCCTAGGTCACTGGCATACACCTTTTGATCAGGATCTAAGTTGGAAAAGGAACAGCCTGTAATAGACCATTTGTTTCAATTTCCTCCATCAATTTTGAGCGGTCATTGAGTTGACGTGTGTTTCCTCAAGAAAATTTTGAAAATGATTTATTTTGTGGAAAAGCTGCAATTTCCCTTGATCCTATTTGCCAACATGCTTCCCCGAGCTATGTATGAAAGTAACATTTTACATTATTTCCATTGGTTTCATTAAACCTGAACCAAATCAAATTGCCTGCTTCATCTCTTTGCAAAATGTTTACTGATATTTTTAATACATTTGCAGTGGTCTCTAGTAAGAATGAATGCCTTGTAAGTCGCACTCTGGGGAATAAAAAGCAGGATTTGGAGTCCTATTTAGGGATGAACCGATCCACTTTTTTCACATTCGTTACCGGTATCAGAAGTTTAGTATCGGTCGATATCGATCCAATACCGATATATAAAAACAGTGTTAAACTGTACTACATAATGAACTATTTGTTACTATATGAAAAAGACTGGGATCATCCTTTCGTACAGGGGCCCAAAAGTTCCAAATTGCCGATCCTTTTGCTCGCTCCATTTTGAAATCAACGTGAGCTTCTGCACAGCGTGAGACTGTAGCGTATGATGTCATCACTCACAGCACATAGATATATACTGAATAGATCAATTCTTATGGATTGGACCCATAGTCTCCGATACCCGATCTAGAATTTTCTTCTATATCTGTACCAATAGAGATATTAAGATCGGATCGGTGCATCCCTAGTCCTATTTCCTGATATTTGGACATCTCGCCTCTCATTGGCTAACAGAAACGCGACTCTACCACTGGCTCTGTTTGCTTTGTAACATTGATGTTTTATCTCCACAAATAACACAAGCCTGAAGGAGTTCTGCTGTGTTGCTAATGCTAAGGGTTAGCTTCTCTAAGTTGAGATATTCTTTGCTGTTTCCTGTTGGTGCTCCAACATTCTTCGTTGTTGTTTTCCTCTCATCCGACAAGGATGTTAGCAGTAGCTTGGGCTATAACAACAAACTTTAAAAAACACTGTCAGACGGTCAACGGTCAAACAAAGTGCTGTCTAGAGGTCTAGAGGAAAGTTATCTGACCCCTTCTTTCCACCGGACGCAAAAGCATTGCGAAACGTACTTCGAGGTAATTAGCCGCCATTATAATGGACGGCTACGAAGCGCCATGTTTTGGATGCCTCCCAGATGCATAAGGACGTGCTTCCAGAACCCATCAAATTCTGAAGTTCACATCTGGCCAGACAGGAAGTCAAACACAAAAGCACTGTAAAACATCCAGAAACTTTCCAGAAAAGTCACGTGCAGATTTCCAGTTGCTTAACTAGTAAAAAAAAGTACACAATTTCCTGTCAAGCCTCCATAGCCGAAGTAAACAGAACAGATAATAAACCACAGACCTTTTTGGATACATATTACTGTTTTTCTCCTTGCTTGTTATCATGTGACGCAGACATGCTTCCAGAACGATCCCTCAGGACCGTTTTAGTCCACATGACAAACTGAACCCAAGGGAATGCCGGAGTATTGATGCTGGCCTCCCCTTCCCTCACAGTCATCTAAGGATGCATTGATGAAATTGATTCATGAGCAAGGAGAAGAAGAGAGAAGCCTTACAGGGTCATAAGATCCAAGGCCACATTGCTGATGCCTTTAATTTTCTGCTACTTCAACAATAAATGAAAAATCTTGGATATGTTTATATCAGTTAATGAGATCAGAAGGTTACAGCTATTAAAGAAAATGAATGAAGTAAACAGATTATTACAGTTTTAATTTCCAGTCATGAAAGTTTCACTGAAAACAGAAACTTTTAAACACGTAAAAACCCACAGACAACATTTATTATGAGATTTGTTGGTGAGAAATGATGCTTTGTAGTAGTTTGTTTTGACCTTTTAATTGTTAGTTTTTTGGCTGATGTCACTTGCAGAAAGTCCAGTGTTTTTTCACTGAATTGTAAACCCTTTACAAAGAGCTTCTGCATCTTTTCTGTGATAGAGCAGAACTGAGTTACGATAAAGTTGTTTTGTAGAAATCTGAATTTATCTCTCAGCATTTTTATAAAGTAAAGTCTGTCTAATCTTTATGACATGTCACGAGTGAAGAAACATAATTGAACTGTCACCGAGTCAAATGTGAGATCTCCAGTTTTTGAGCATTGCTTACTCCGCAAAGTCCTGGAGACAACATTATCATTTATTAGAAAGTAGTACTCTAACATTTTCATAATAAAATACTTTTAGGGCTGTTCGTCTGCTGCTCACATGACATTGGAGTTTAAGGTTTCAGATTAAATAAATGTACAAGTAGGTCTTAATCCTTTTCATATGTTGCTATTTTTAACTAACTGGAAAACCAAATCATTTGTACCGACACACACAAACTCATTAATCTGACATATGATATTGTTTAGCTGTCTAATTGAGGGAAAATAGAAATAACTGTTTTTTATCACTGTTTTGTTGTTTTTCTTGTCATTCAAGCAAGCTACATTTGGAAAAAATAAAATAAAAAAACAATTCAAAGGTCTGACCCCTTTTCTTCAGATGCCCTCATAGAATCACAGAATCTGATGGTTGCAGGAAATGGTAGAACACTGGCTCGTGACACACATTTGTACTAACATTACAAACAGCTCTGACGAGAGAAGACCGACTGCAGTTCAGTTCAAAACTTCCAGAATGCACTCTAAACCGAACCTTCTCCCCTCTCGCTCTTCTTTGCAACAACACGCGTAGCATCCATTAGACACAAAGCTTCACCAGTGGACAGCTGTGTTCCCAGACAACAATTCTGTCTGTCACCTAAACGTTTCCATACATGATCAGAACCAGGCTCTAAACTAAACATGTAAAATGAAAAAAGGAAATTTGCAAACAAAACTGGACATTCCATCTGTGACACTAGGCAGCTCAGTTCTGGAATGGCTACCTTGTTCAGTTCATAGAGGTTGACCACCGAGAATGAGCGTTTCATACACAAAGGTTATGTGCAGCAGTGTGAGAGACGTTCAGAGGAGCAGTTTAATGGCTGGGTTATGAACCAGTTATTTAGAGGGGGGACCAGCAAAATGATTGGATGAGGTTTTTCCAGGATTGTACCTTTCAGAGGTAATTAAAATGATTTATTCTTTTGACAAATCATTTCAGGCAACGTGGCAAAAAATGCTTCAGAAAAGTATCACATACTCCAACTTTAGAACAAGTGTACTGTTTTTGTTCAACCATTCAAAATAACTGAATTAATCAAGTTTGAGTTGAAATTTCTTGTTACATTATGCTCTCCTAACCGAAGGGTGTCTGTGATTCAAACAGCTGCAAAGAAACAGAAATAACTGTTTTTAGGCTTCTGTTGTACGTTTGCTTAAGTATTTATTCATGACCTTTGACCTTATCTAGAAATCAGATTTGGATATTTCACTATTGGGTTTGGAACCTAATTGATTAAGGTTGTTTCCAGCAGCATTTGAATTTCAAGGTTTTCAGTTTTCTCATTTGTAAGCAGTTAAGGAGATCCCATTGTTAAGGCTTTAGCCTATTTTTCATTAATCATAATACTAAAATACGATTTTCTGTTCACTGTTGACATACTGAAAAGCAGCTCTTTTTTAAGCCTTAAAAAAGTAACACTGGGGACCCTTAGCACAAAAAAATGTCCTCGATAAAAAGGTGTAATTAAAATTATATAATGTTTCATTAGTCAGATTTTTTTTCACAAATTCCATCCTTGTTTTTTTAGATTTAACCCCTTTAATGTCAGGTTTTATAAAAAAAAAAAATCTGCATTGTAAAAAAAAAAAAAAAAAAAAACACTGCCTGCACAAAAAAATGCAAGAGGGACCTCTAAGGGTTAAGATAATGAGAAATCTAACTGAATTAGACATTTCTTCCATTGCTCTGCTGCATTAAAATACTTAATTTAAAAATTTAAACTCAAACTAAATTGAACTGCAAGATGTCTAAATGGTAAATGGTGCTGGTTTTTGCAGCTCATGTATCTTTAATGTATTGGAGTGTTTTGTTTCTGAAGGTTCTCTGCTCCCAATAAGTTTGCAAATCCTAAGGTTTCCTCTTTTTTTAAGGCAATTGGACATCTTTTCTTGTTTTTTCATAATGTTAAGCTGCTGATCCGAAAAGCTTTTTCAATCCTTAGTAACGGATCATTGCCAGCGTGTTGAGATACCGATCATATCAGTCACAGACCAGAGATGCACAAGCCTAATCACTACTATGTCTCTATCCTATCACTCGCCTCAGCATATTCAGATGGAAACTATTCATAGCATATTAAGTGAATTTTCTTTACATCCTTCTGAGTTAAACTCGATCGTTCTTCAGGTTAGGAGCTCCTTTTCCACAGGTCTAAATCACTTTTTCTGTGACAAATGAAAATTTAAATATGTTCAGTGTTTGCTGAACATCTCCGGAGCCCATGTACTAAGAAAATAAATAAAAAGATAAATGCAGCCATCAACCCTGACTCTGTTGCTTTCACCAACGTATCAGGCGACATTTTCCACACTTCAACGTGAAGTTATGGTAAATAGTTCAAGTATCCTAGAATTTAACATAAATAAAGCCACACCAAGACGAAGCCACATTTGCAAGCATTATTTATTTATTTGTTTATTTATTTGAAGCGGGTGTTGTTGTGGCCCGAGGTTCTCTGTGGACAGTCAACCAACAGCTGAGCCTTTCAGATAAGCTCTCAGCCAAAGAGAAAACGAGAGAACAAAAAAAAGAAAAGAAAAAAGCTGAGTGAAATGAAGAGCACTGTGTGACGGAGAAGGGCTCTATTTCGAAGTGAAAGCAGGAGGAGGTCAAAGTAAAAAAACTCCACAGTCAAAGAAAATGGGAGGTGTGTGTGTGTGTGTGTGTGTGGTGTCCATGGCGTGGGTGAGTATACGACCTGTGGGAGCTTTTTTGGGGGAGAGAACATTGTGAGAGCATGTCCATCATTGCCACCATCACTGCAGAGCAGAGGAGGCACATTTGTTCAAAGTCACTCTAAGGCTCTAAAATGTTTTCTGTTTGGCTTTCTGTCCAATCTGTGAACTTCAGTGAGCTTTTTTCATCTTCTGTACTCTTCTCGTTGAAGAAAATACTGTTTTTGTGCATGTGTCAGTTAAAGACGTGTTTTTACCTGAGTACTAAAATATAACATAAAAACAACACTAGAAACCAACATCCTAGACATAGAAATCCTTCCATTCATACACTTAAGCAGTTAGTGAGCAGTGCATTGTCTAAAGATAAAGAAACTTGGTAATCACATGTGAGAATGGGAAAAAATGGGAATCTAATTCAAAGGAATTTGGGAATAATTGAATAACGATATATATCTATCGATAGACGTGTGGTGAAAAAAATGGGTAAACAAAATGTCAATAAAAGGTATTATAGCCTATCGGGTAGCTTAATACTAGAGTCATTACTTACTCCCAGCCAATCAAAAACACAGACCCAGACATGCTCTGTCACTAAGCCCTCCCACCTCAAACCTAAACAGACAGCATGTAACTTTAATAAGATTTCGCAGCAAGGATAGGTGGAAGGAATTGTCCCTAAAAATGGTTCCTGTAGTTCACCAGCATGGCAGCAAAATTAGCAGAGGATTGATCAAATACAAGTCTGGTAACACAACCAACTTGTTTTATCATAAAGCACCTAAAATATATTTTCTTCACTTTTTTATAGTTATCAATAATTGTTGATGTCGAT
Organism: Aphyosemion australe; assembly: GCA_006937985.1. Taxonomy (NCBI): domain Eukaryota; kingdom Metazoa; phylum Chordata; class Actinopteri; order Cyprinodontiformes; family Nothobranchiidae; genus Aphyosemion; species Aphyosemion australe. The sequence continues at coordinate 1,402,450 of SSNS01000036.1, forward strand.
CAACATGATTTTTTTTTTATCATTATGATTTTTTGGTCACCAAACTCCTGGTGATAATGCATGTGTGTGTGTGTGTGTTTGCAAAATATTTCATGAACATTGCATGAATTGTAATGAAACTTTCAGGATGTAATCATTGGATGTACAACGGATTAACTTTGGGAGTCAACCCAACTCAAAAATCTTTAATTAACCACTGGACAAATGTACTGAAATTACAGAAAATTATAATTAGATTTTCATCTACAAATGTTTGAGTCAACCAAATTCAAGATGGCTACCACAGTCAACAGACCATAGAAAAACAAAAAGGTGGCTATAACTTGGTCATTTCTAGAGATAACAAGCTATGAGTCATCCGCAGCACACAGTGCTACAAAGTGTATGATTTTCCTCAAATCATTGGCATTGACTGTTTCAATCAAGAGATGCATGGTAGTGCAGTTGGTAGCACTGTTTCCTTGCATTGAGAAGGTTCAAATCCCGGCTGGAGCCATTTTCCGTTGAGTTGGATGTTCTATGCATACATGCTCAGGTTTTTTGGGGGCATTTTGTTTCCCCCTACACTCTAAAAACATGCATGTTAGATTAATTGGCAGCTCTAAATTGTCCCTAGGTGTGGCCTTGTGATAAACGCGGGACATGTCCCCTGCCTCTTGCCGGATGACTGCTGGAGATAGACACTGGCTCCTCCCTCTGACCCTAGAGAAAACCAATTCAGAAAATGAGTGAGTGTTGCAGTTAACCTCATCTGTTAGTGACACAACACTCATCACTAGTCAATCCAATTCAAGATCTTAGCTAACAAAAAAGTCACTATAATTCAGTTTCATGTGATTGTAACCACAAGTTATTCCAAGAGCTGACCAATAAAGATCTCGCAATGTTGTTATCCTTCTCTAGTCCAGAAATCTGGACAAACCGTAGCAGAAGCAAAAGGATTTTTCTCTGCAGGTTGCTCCACTGGAGCCTCAGCAGGTCTACCATTGACCTGAGCAGTCTTGTGTCTTGCCAGTCACAGTGTTGTATTGGTTTGATGGGCCAATTACAGCTTGGTGGGCAGAATGTTGTGACGGAGTGAAACAGCCAAGATAGCGGCGACACTTTTGAAACAGCTTTGGCATTAACTTTGGACTAGTTAGACTTTGCTTTTCTTTGAGTCGAGAGCAGATAGAGGTCCTTTATTTAGAAAAAAAGGATGTATTTGCATCTTCTTTGGCGGTATATGGCGGACTGCCCATTGACTGACATCCACGTTGACGTTGTTCGTTGTCCAATAGCACGCGGAGACAGTTTGAAAGACAACAGCATATTCCGCCCTACGACTGACCTCTGTCTATGTGTCGTGGTCAGACTATATAATCACATATACAGGATGGCTTGGCAGGCTGATGTTTTCACAATATATACATTCCCTTTAGGAATGCTAGGCTTTTAATTATTCAGTAATCAAAGCTTTAGGAAAGTTCAAAACCGCAGAAACCGCCTACTAGTTACGATTTTAAAAGGACTAAATGTTCTGAGCTCTACTGTGTGGCGAAGTGATTTATCCTGTGCATTACACACTGAAAGGATAAAAATGAGTCTTCCAGGGCAGAATCTTGCAGCATAACATGATGTGGCAAGCGTATCTTTCATATCAAAGTTCATAAGCTGTTATCTATAATTATGTGTTATCTCTACCCATTGAATCATGAGTGATGAGAAAAAAGGGCTAAAGACATAAAAGAGGATTTAGATGATAATAAATATTAAGGTCCCTAGGCCTCTTTATTTGAGTTATGTCCCAGAATTTAAATGAGGACATATTTTTGTTTATCTTTTTTTCTTCTTTATTTTACATAATCTTTTAATTCAATTACTATTCATTTGCCGTGTACACGTGGATACATACTGGTTTAATTCTACATATGGATTTAATTTATGGAAACTAGGTATACAAATGTTTTAAGCATCAGTAAAAATATTCCAATAAAGTACTTTCAGAGCTGTCAGGCTTCAGATGTTGGGAGGAGTAAAGCTAACCTGTAACTAAGCACATGTTTGGGCAATTGCATTCAAAAGATTTCTGGAATGACGTCCAATGGACAGATGAGCCTGAAATGGAGTTGTTTGGTCAAAATGCACAGTTCCATTTTTGATGTAAAAGCTAAACTAATCAGGCTGGCGTAAACTCCTCATGCCATCTGTGGGATCATCTGTCTGACAGTTAAACCTTGGCCCAAACTGGACCATGGAACTGGACAATTATCTCAAATGGAAGCAAATCCACATCAGGATGGCTAAAGATACAAAGAATCAAGGTGTTGCAATGGTCAAAGGTCCAGATCACAATCTGATTAATACGATTTGACAAAAATAATGACACACTGAACCACTTGTGCCTTATTGTGAGTCTCATTTCATTTTACAATAATCATATTTGAAAAACTAATGTGGACCTGAGAAATTTGGATTAGATTTAATGACAAAAAAATTATAAAGTCTAATCCATATCTGCCTTTTTACTGGTAGGAACAAGAAAAAAGGTATTTCTGAAAACTTTAATGTGTTTTGGTGGTTTAGGGTTGAGGTTAGGGTTCTTTAAAGGAGCAATTTGTAAGAATTTTACAGTGAAATTATCATAAACAGTCTGTCTCAAGCTGGCGTTTTTCCATTTTTCTCAAGAAGACTTCAGCAAAGTGCAGATCAAGGGTGCAAAGGGGGTGTGGCCAAGGTGTGCACTTGAGAATCAGGACACCCTACGCATTTGTACCCCTGCACGGGAATGCGCAATTGAGGGGCGCAAGGGTGCAAGTATTAGGACAGGGTGAATAATATCGGGTGAAGCAAGCTAGAGGCTAACGTTGAGCTAACAATGCTATCAGTGAATTAGGAGCAAATAGTTGGCTCTAAAAATATCTCAAGCTACTTTTACAATTACCAACAACTCAATATTACGGTGAAGTGTATGTGTGACGTAAATAATGAGTCAATTGTGGCGTTTTACTTTCTTTAATGAGTCGTTCAAAAAACTATAACAGCAAGACGGCAAATCGCACTTCCTCTAATGCATACTATCGTAATAAGTAAGTGCTCTCTACTGTAAAACACCCAAATACCAGCACCAAACATGACAATAGTAACTTTTTGTTTAGACAAATGGGCTGCAGTACCCAAATCTGACCACATGATGTCATTCTTACTCCATTTTTTCATATTGCACCTTTAAAATTGTTGCATACTATTGTATCATAGAGTAAAAATTGTTTGACCTGCACGCCAAGTTAAATACCATCCTTACACATCATCCTCAAGATGTGTTGCACACTTTAACAGGCTTTTAATCTCTGACGCTTAATTGTGCGTTGTGATTGAAAGTCTGAGGATTAGGAGCTCCAATCTGCTTCTGTGGAAATCCTTTAAAAGTTGTTTTTTGTTTCCATAAACCTGAAATTCTGATTTCTTACAGATCAATGTGTTATTCCTTTGCAAAAACTAAACAACTTGCTGAGAGTTGAAGCAATTGAGAGAGAGCGTCTGGAGACAGTCTGCCTGCAGGCATGTGGAATGAATCATAAAGAAAACCTTCACTGCTTCATTACACAGTCTTAGAAAAACTAATAAGGGGCCACTATGTGGGTGGTTTACACAGAGAAGACATGTATAAATGATATAGAATGACTATTGTTTATAAATGAACAGATGGGGTATAATGGATAGTCAGATGTGTGCATAGCAGAGGCAGATGAGGGATGCAGAGGGCGGTGATTTTGCTTCTAAAAGACAAAAAGTCTCTGCTTTTCTTCACTTCTTTCTTGGCTTTGAATGGGAAGTTGGGGAATTGTTGGTGCACAGAAGGATTACAAATTTGCTGCAAAGTAAACACATTTCTCATGAGCGTCTGTGTTGAGTTGAATGTAAATGAGGTCCGCATACAATTTGAAATATGTTGCCACCTGTGATATCAGCTTTGTAACATTTGTTCATCCGACCTCTGTCCCTAAAGCTTTTCTCAATTAAACATTCGGCACGATCAAAAGGGAGAACAAATGCATCCCTTTAAGCCTGCAGATCCAAGTTTAACAACAGAAGAGAGTGTGAATTTTAAACCACTGCAGTTGTTTTTCGTTTTTGTTTGTCTGCAGGATAAGCTTAATAAATGCTTAACGGACGTTGGCACCAATATGCACCTGCTTATCTTTAAACAGGCAGTCCGTTATCTTTCCGTCAGTGCCTCAAAGTAAGAACAACAATATGTAGTCCTGCCAATTTGCTAAAACAAAACTAATAAGGTGTCCACCAGCACACAAAAGAACATATTCTATCTCCACGCGTGAATTCGATTTGCTTAAGTATTAATGAGCTGTTTATTCTAGATAAATTTAGATTTGATTCTTCACAGACCAAGCAAATTGGCAGCCATGTTTCACACAAACAATGGCAACTTTATCTGTTATCAGTTGTTAATTGCAGTGAGAAGTTGTGTTGGTGCCACTTTGTAGACATGAGACAGTGACTCACTGAAACGAGCTTTTCATTAAGGCAAGCCAGGTTTGTTGAAGCTTCTTGCAAAAATGCCAATATGGATATTTTTTTCTAATCCAGTGATTGAAAATTACAACAAATGTCTGTCTTTTTTCCTCCTATTTATGAAGAAAAAGAACAAGACGCACATCTGTAAGATTATCTTCCTGACATTTGACAGGTGAATGATCCAAGATGGATTTCAAAATGTCACTTGTTTAAAGGGCAGCTTCCACAAATATATAAATAAATGGATACTGAGCAGCAGACACACTGTCAGAAGAATCCATGTTTACTTTAGGCATGCACCTCTGACAATTTACAAAAATTATGAATAAATTAAGAACTCTTCTACCCTAAAGATATGCTAACGTTAGCTCAAATTAGCTTCTTAGCAATGTTCAATGAGTGTGTTGGCTCTGCAGGTCATTGGTCACGCTGGTCCAATTAGAAAACAGGTGTTGCCAGTCACCTTTATTTATTTAATTTTTATTTAACCAGATGAGTTGACAACGATCTGGCCAAGAGGCAGCAGCAACACAGACACAAGTTGCTTTGCACCAAGAACAACAGACAGATAAGATGAAAACAAACAAGATTAAAAACAGTTAGACATGAGGACATAAAAGATGTACAAGCAATCAAAACAGACTTAAAACAATGTTCCCAGTCACCTGTCAGGTAAATGCTACTTTTGCCATTGGACCAAACCACAAGCTATGGATCTATCTGGCATTCTTTAAGCTGGATATTCCCAGTACATCCTAGAACGTGAATGGTGCTCTAACATTCTTCTTTGTTTTATTTCCTCTAATCAAACAAGGATGTTAGCATTAGCTCAGGCTAGTGTTAGCACTAGCTCAGGCTAACCCTGACATATTAGGTGTGTTTCCTTTTTCGGAACTTCGCGGTAAATTTACAGGAATTTCCCGACGTGCGCTTGTCTCCACTTGACCGGGCCGGGTGGAAAGCTGTTTTCCGGAACCTTCTGAGTACCTGATCAGGGGTAGGTACTCGAAATGGCCCGATCAAAGGCCCGGTGAAGACGCTGGGCGGGAACGCTGCTGATTGGTTGTAACTCAGTCGAAAATGATGTCAACTCAGGAGGAAATAGGAAATGCATATATGTGGCGGGAACCGTTATTTAGGAAAACACGAGTTGTTAGAGAGATGAGCGATGGAAGCCATCGCTGCATATAACAACATAGCAAACACAAACGTGCCGACTATTGTTGCTTCCTCCATTGTGTCGACCTTTGTTTACTGCTTTTCACGCGCTTTGCGCTGATCGATGACGTAACTCTCGATGCGCTGACGTTTCATCACATTCCTTCCAGGGCCAAATATATATGGAGACAGGACAGCTTAAGAGGGTCGGGGCTTCGGCTCTCCCGGTCAATTTCACGCTCACAGATTTACCCTGAAGTTCCGATAGTCCAAGAAATGAACTTGAATGATCCCATTTTGACATTTACTTAAACTATTACCATTAAAGAAGCTGTGATGATGGAACCATGCAATTTAGTCACCTAATGCATGTTGTTACCTAAAATAACTTTTGTGGAACAGAAAGCCTAACTGATGCTGGATCAGGTCAAAGAAAGCTATTTTAATATTTCACACAAAATACTTTTGGAGGGATAATTGACGCATAACAAAATTGGATTGCAGTGATTCCCAGTACAGCAACTGGATGCATCTACTCTCAGTTCCCCCGTTAGCATGTGGCAGCAGGACAATCTAAAGCATCTAACACTGAGTCAAAATAGACTCCTACGTGTCTCTGATGATGAAAAGCACATCATGCAGTGTAACAGCATGGCTCGCTGATGAGCTTTTAATAATGTTTGGACAACAGTGGAACACTGAGGCACTGAGGAGTAAAAATAAACAGTGGATACAAAACAATACATGTTCCCTGGACACATTTAACACGTATGTGTTCTTTCAATCAACTAGCAGACAGGTAGAAAAGTAGAGTAAGAAACATACAAGTTGTTGTTTTCCACGTTGAATTATTGATTTTTCAAGTTATTTTGTGTTCTTTGATCACTTCATCTGGGAGTAGTGGTGCTCAAGTAAGGGAGGATTTCTTTTTCTGATCTAGTTTGAGGTCTCTTTTGTCCCTCCGTACAGTTGAACGATGAATATTTATGAAGGTCACACAGCTGAGCTGTGGTCACCGAGCGTGTAACCATGAAATGCAGATATGCACAACAAAATAAGGAGTGAATATCAAGTATGCACTTGATAGTTAGGTCATTGTAACCGGAGAATGACAAGCAAATTACTAAGCAATAACACTCTTGTCACTCAGCCAAAGCTGGAGCTCTAACACAGAATCTTTGTTTATGTTCCTTGCACTAGAGGGTCATCCTGGAGGGAACTATGAGTTTGATTAAACTCATTCAGGAAAACTCCACGTGGAGTTTGGTAGAGATGTTTGATTGTCGGGTTTCTTCTATTAAAGTAGGCATACACCTGTAATTTCAATACATTTGCTGTGGTCTCTAGTATGAATGAATGTGTCACAGCCCTTGGCTGTTTGTGGTTATATTTTATTTTCTCCTCTGGCTTCCTCCCTTCCTGTGTGTGAGAGATGGCACGCCACACCTGGTTCCTCTCCCACTGATTGTCTCAACCAGCTGTCCCTGGTTGCAATCAGGCTGGCTCAGCTACAAAAAGCCAGCCTGTCTTCAGTTCAGGGGGGCAGCAGGACAGAGGTTCTCTGGACTGGTGTCTCCCCGGTGGCTTTTTGGTTTGGAACTTTGTTTGATTTGTTTTTGTGTTAAAGTAACAACTTGTCTCTGCTTTTATTCCCCTTTTAGGAGAAGACTGAGTCTTAAGGGGGAATACATTTTTGGCGCTAAGGCTAAGTGACCAGAGACCTTTTGGGGAAGTTGTTCAGGTCTCCACACATACGTGTTTTGGTCAGCAGAGACCCCCCCAGTCCAGTTGTTATTGTTTTGCCACCGGTTTTCATGGTTCAGTTCCCTTTGTAAATAAATGGTTTCACTTATTTTTGCACCCGAGCATGTGTCCTTCATTGTTACCCTGGTTACCTAGACGGCCAGGTCTGTAACAAGTGGGGGCTCGTCCGGGATCTTTTGATCCCATAGCCATTGGAGGCATGTCTCATGGTTTGATGTTTTTGTTTAACCTTGTTTTGAGTTTTGTCTGCAGCGCTCCATTCTAGTGTCCCCTGGTGTTTGTGGATGTGAAGAGAGGGAGGTGACATCAGCTGAAGAGGACGTTTTAATGAACTTTGGAAATGGAGGATGGAATCTCCTTGGGCTGTTCTAGCCGCTCCAGACCTTACCCGGTCGTTTAAGCTGCAAGTCGACGCCAGCAACACCGGAGCTGGAGCCGTTCTGATCCAGGAAGGTGCAGATGGGATTGATCACCCGGTTTGCTATTTTTCCAGGAAGTTCGGCCACGCTCAGCTGAACTACTCGACCGTGACTTGGTCATCGTCCGTCTCCTCCCCTCTCTGTCTGTGTGTGTGTGTCCCTGCGCTGGATACTGGTTGTGGGAGTCATCGTTACCCCACTGGATGGAGGGGCATTTGTTTGGAAGCTGCATAAACCGCTTGGACTTTGTATGTTGCTGGACTCCTGGTCATCGACGGGCTGATCGTCATCTCCCCCGCTTCACGTCGTCCCACCTCAGACATTGGAATGAGCGGTTTGTATATGTTTGGGACAGTTTTATGGTTTTAGGATTTTGGGGGGGGGGAGTTTGTTATTGAAATTAAAGATTGCATCTTTAATTTCATTTTTTACGGGGGGAAGTGTTACAGCCCCTGGCTGTTTTTATTTGTTTTGTATTGTAATCTTTCCCCTCTTTTCTCCCTTCCTGAGAGTGTGAGGCGAGCACCTGCAGCACCTGGCTCCACTCTCACTAATTACCTCCACTTTGGAGTGTACCAGCTGTCTCCAACTTTCAATCAGCCCTGACTGCTACAAAGCCCAGCCACACCTCAGACTCTGGGAGCGGCAGGACAGGAAGGAGGCTGTCCTGTTGACTCCCTGGCGGTGTTTTATATTCTGTGTCTTGGATTTTAACAGCTTCTCTCAGAGTTTAAGGTTTTAGCTTATTTGTGTGGTAACCCTTAACGGGTGCATTTGGTATTCATGTCTGACTAGTGCAGACTGTATGGTTTCCCTGACTTAGCCGGTGCCTGTAGAAAGGTTACGTGGAGTCCGAAAAGGGGCTTTTCACTTTGGGGGTGGCGTCCCAGTACATAGGGGAAATCAGTTAAAGCTGAAGCTCTGAGAGGTGTTTGATTATAAGCTGTTCTTTGAGTTATTGTTGTTTCGGATAACCGCCAGTTTAATTTGTGCTTACATTTGGTTCCTTTTGTTAATAAAACATCATATCATGATTTTTCCATCTGACATGCCTCCATTATTGTTACTCAGGTCACCTAGACGACCTGGTGTGTAACAAGTGGGGGCTCGTCCGGGATCTTATGATCCCAAGCCACGATGGACATGTGTTCGGTGTGCTTGTTTAATTCTATGGTTTCCTTTTTGCAGCTGCTCCTTTCCGTCCACTTTTGCTCTGTTTGTGCTTGTGGGTGTGTGCGCGTGGGAGGTGACTCTTCGGCTGGAGGGACGAAGACTCGACGCGATGGATCGTCTGCGGGTGAGTGGCCCCGCTTGTTGCCTCCTTCGGGACGTGAGGAGATGTTTCCTATGATGGAGACGCGTCCCCTGACGACACCGCCTCTTACCATGTCGCGGACGAGGAAGTGCCCTGCCGGGGACTCGTGGAGGAGGATGGAGGCTCTATCAAGAACTGTGTTGGTCCGCTTCACCGTGGGTTGCCTCCCTCCCTACACGTCGCACCACCCCGGACTTTGGAAGGAGCAGTTTGTTTTGTTTGTTTGGGACTGTTTTAGTTGTGTGGGGAGGTTTTTTTGTTTAAATTAAGGCCTATGGCTTTAATCTCTTTTAAGGGGGGGAAGTGTCACAGCCCTTGGCTGTTTGTGGTTATATTTTATTTTCTCCTCTGGCTTCCTCCCTTCCTGTGTGTGAGAGATGGCACGCCACACCTGGTTCCTCTCCCACTGATTGTCTCAACCAGCTGTCCCTGGTTGCAATCAGGCTGGCTCAGCTACAAAAAGCCAGCCTGTCTTCAGTTCAGGGGGGCAGCAGGACAGAGGTTCTCTGGACTGTTGTCTCCCCGGTGGCTTTTTGGTTTGGAACTTTGTTTGATTTGTTTTTGTGTTAAAGTAACAACTTGTCTCTGCTTTTATCCCCCTTTTAGGAGAAGACTGAGTCTTAAGGGGGAATACATTTTTGGCGCTAAGGCTAAGTGACCAGAGACCTTTTGGGGAAGTTGTTCAGGTCTCCACACATACGTGTTTTGGTCAGCAGAGACCCCCCCAGTCCAGTTGTTATTGTTTTGCCACCGGTTTTCATGGTTCAGTTCCCTTTGTAAATAAATGGTTTCACTTATTTTTGCACCCGAGCATGTGTCCTTCATTGTTACCCTGGTTACCTAGACGGCCAGGTCTGTAACAAATGACTTTTTTTTTCTATGGACAAAAGCTCTGGCGCTCCTGTTTCAAGAAGTAGAAGGTAGTCAGAGGAGTGGGGAGGTGGAATACGGCAGGATTTGGAGTCTTACTCATTAATATTAAAGACATGCAAACATCTCACCTCTGGTTAACACCAACGTGCCTCGTCCACTGCCTCCGTTCGCTCTTCTTTTTTGGGTAAAAACTGCAACGTTGATGCTTTATCTCCACAAATAACACAAGCCTGAACAAGTTCCTACACTCGTTATTTTAATAAATCTGCTGTGATGTCTATGATTGAATGCCTTATGAGTTGTTTTCTGTAGAAAATAAGCTCTTGTGCTCCTGTTTCAGGGAGTAGAAGCTAGTCGGAGCAATGAGAGGAAGAGAACCGCCGCATTTGGAGTCTAACTCGTTAATATTCATGATCTTGCCTCTGATTGGCTAACAGCAAGTCATCTCTTCCACTGCCTTCGTTCGCTTTTCTTTCTCAGGTAAAAAAATCAAATGTTGATGTTTTAGCTCCACAAATAATACAAGTCTGAATGTGTTCTGCCATGTTGTGGAGTTGCTAATGCTAATGGTTAGCTTCTACTAGCTAATATATGCTCTGCTTTCTCCTCACCGCTAAAACAACACAGTCTTCCGCTGTCTCAGACCGAGATGGGTGAGTCTATGAATGCAAATATTTTCCTGCGACATAGAAGAGACTGGCTTTTTCTGACACTGTTTCCCCATGCGGCCGCATGTCTTGGACACTCGGGTGAAGAGAGGGGCGGAGCTGTCAACTGACCACTACCTGGTGGTGAGTTGGCTTCGATGGTGGGGGAGGATGCCGGTCAGACCTGGCAGACCCAAACGTGTTGTGAGGGTCTGCTGGGAACGTCTGGCAGAGTCTCCCGTCAGAAGGAGCTTCAATTCCCACCTCCGACAGAACTTCGAACACGTCCCGGGGGAGGCGGGGGACATTGAGTCCGAATGGGCTATGTTCCGTGACTCCATTGTCGAGGCGGCTGACCGTAGCTGTGGCCGCAGGGTGGCCGGTGCCTGTCGTGGCGGCAACCCCCGAACCCGCTGGTGGACACCGGCGGTTAGGGATGCTATCAAGCTGAAGAAAGAGTCCTATCGGGTCCTTTTGGCCCGTGGGACTCCGGAGGCAGCTGATGGGTACCGGCAGTCCAAGCGGAATGCGGCTCGGGTGGTCGCGGAGGCAAAAACCCGGGCGTGGGAGGAGTTCAGTGAGACCATGGAACAAGACTTCCGTACGGCTTCGAGGAGATTCTGGTCCACCATCCGGCGCCTCAGGAGGGGAAAGCAGTGCACTACCAACACTGTTTACAGTGGGGAGGGTGTGCTGCTGACCTCGACTCGGGACGTTGTGAATCGGTGGGCCGAGTACTTCGAAGACCTCCTCAATCCCAACGGTACGTCTTCCAGGATGGAAGCAGAGTCTGGGGACTTTGGGTTGGGCTCTCCAATCTCTGGAGCAGAGGTCACTGAGGTGGTCAAAAAACTCCTCGGTGGCAAGGCTCCGGGGGTGGATGAGATCCGCCCGGATTTCCTTAAGGCTCTGGATGTTGTGGGGCTGTGTTGGTTGACGCGGCTCTGCAATATCGCGTGGACATCGGGGGCAGTTCCACTGGATTGGCAGACCGGGGTGGTGGTCCCCCTATTTAAAAAGGGGGACCGCAGGGTGTGTTCCAACTACAGGGGGATCATACTCCTGAGCCTCCCTGGTAAGGTCTATTCAGGGGTTCTGGAGAGGAGGGTCCGTCGGATAGTCGAACCTCGGATTCAGGAGGAGCAATGTGGTTTTCGTCCTGGCCGTGGAACACTGGACCAGCTCTATACCCTTGGGGGGGTCCTGGAGGGTGCGTGGGAGTTCGCCCAACCAATCTACATGTGTTTTGTGGATTTGGAGAAGGCGTTCGACCGCGTCCCTCGGGGGGCCCTGTGGGGGGTACTCTGGGAGTATGGGGTACCAGGCCCCTTGATACGGGCTGTTAGGTCCCTGTACGACCAGTGTCAGAGCTTGGTCCGCATTGCCGGCAGTAAGTCGGGCTTGTTTCCGGTGAGAGTTGGACTCCGCCAAGGCTGCCCTTTGTCACCGATTCTGTTCATAACTTTTATGGACAGAATTTCTAGGTGCAGCCAAGGTGGTGAGGGGATCCGTTTTGGTGACCTAAGGATCAGGTCTCTGCTTTTTGCAGATGATGTGGTCCTGTTGGCTTCATCAGAACGTGATCTCCGGCTTTCGCTGGAGCAGTTCGCAGCCGGGTGTGAAGCAGCTGGGATGAAAATCAGCTCCTCTAAATCCGAGACCATGGTCTTGAGTCGGAAAAGGGTAGAATGCCTTCTCCAGGTCAGGGACGAGGTCCTGCCCCAAGTGGAGGAGTTCAAGTATCTCGGGGTCTTGTTCACGAGTGAGGGAAGGGTGGAGCGTGAGATCAACAGGCGGATTGGTGCTGCGTCTGCAGTGATGCGGGCGTTGTGCCGGTCTGTTGTGGTGAAGAGGGAGCTGAGCCGAAAGGCGAAGCTCTCAATTTACCGGTCGATCTACGTTCCTACCCTCACCTATGGTCACGAGCTTTGGGTAGTGACCGAAAGAACGAGATCGCGAATACAAGCGGCCGAAATGAGTTTTCTTCGCAGGGTGGCTGGGCTCTCCCTTAGAGATAGGGTGAGAAGCTCGGTCATCCGGGAGGGGCTCAGAGTAGACCCGCTGCTCCTCCACATCGAGAGGAGCCAGTTGAGGTGGCTCGGGCATCTGATTAGGATGCCTCCTGGACGCCTCCCTGGTGAGGTTTTCTGGGCACGTCCAACCGGGAGGAGACCCAAAGGAAGACCCAGGACACGCTGGAGAGATTACGTCTCTCGGCTGGCCTGGGAACGCCTTGGGATTCCCCCGGAGGAGCTGGCCCAAGTGGCTGGGGAGAGGAAGGTCTGGGCTTCCCTCCTTAGGCTGCTGCCCCCGCGACCCGACTCCGGATAAGCGGAAGACAATGGATGGATGGATGGATGGATGTTTCCCCATCTATTTTCTTTTGCCAGCTAACGCAGGAAATAGGGGTAGAAGACTATTTTCATGTTCAGAATTCATGTGAAACTCGGCATTGCATTTCAAAAAGAACAAGTATTATACTTTTCTGTGTGATGTAGTTTTTATAACTATTTCGTTTACTGGGAGTGTAAAGCAATACGAATACACCTGTAGAAAACTTTATTTGCATTTAAACTTAATTGTTCCTAAATGTGACATTAGTTCTAATCCAGAAGTAACAGGAAATTCACCTTTCAAAAAATGTACTTTTGTCATGTTAGTAAACTAAAAATTTCCCCCAAATCATGGAATCATAAAAATGCGTTATGTGAGATGAGCCTTTGTGTTCTATTTGGTCACAAGATTTTGGTCTTTGGACACTCCCCTGGAGGTCATTTTCCCCTTTTATGTCCTTCGATTGTTGAATCGTGACATTTGACCATACAATAACCTCATGCACTGCTTTAGCCTTTGTTCTGGGTTCTTTCCCTTAAAACGAGACATGATGTATTACTTTTTGAGATCTCTTAGCCTCTGTGTTAGACAGATCTTACTCGTGATTTCTTCATTCCTCAGGTCTGGTGATATTCAGCCCTAAGTGGAGCCAGTGAAACTGATCTCTGCACCCCAAATAATGCCATTAATCATTGTTATTTCACGATTTATCAAGGGGGCAATTACTTTTCCTCATAGGACCAAGATTTGCTTAGATAGATGTGCTTTCTTTGTTCAGGCATCCACTGATTTGTTGTTTAAACATCTTTTGAATACTTTGTAAAATGAGTTGCAGCTCTCTCTCTCTCTCTCTCTCTCGCTCTCTCAACATTTTCTATATCCAAGTGGACGGTGTGCAGTATTGCCCTAACTTGTAATTAAAAATAAAATACAGAGCGCCCTTTAAGATGACAGGATGTTCTCTAACAGCTGTCCAATCTTTAAAACAGCAGCAGCCTCCAAAGACCGCCCATCTCATCCAGGTTGTCATCCAAGACACATTCAATAGAGATAATAAACAGTAATTGGTTTTTATCTCTGTTTACCCAGCCATTGCATCACAATGGCTGGATGCTTTGCTCTGAATTTAAATATGGTACGAAAAGCTGCAGAGCTTCAATGGACAGACGTTTGTGGATCCTCTGATGTGTTATTGTTAGGTTGAAAATAGGTCTGTTCTTAGACGTAGGTGGTTTCTGCCTTGGTAGGTTTTGCTTGTTTCAGAGAACATAGTCAGAAAAATTCCTTCTGAATAAACCTCCTTATTTAACCCAATAAATGTGAAGCTACAAACGAATAAAACTTTATAGGTGTACTTACTGACCTTATGAGGCTTGTAATGTGTTCTTTACCTGGAAAATTCAGTTTACCATTGAACCAGGGAATAGAAAGCTCTGCTTTGGCCCTTTAAGATAGATTATTGATGTCTTATTCACTGGCTTTGTACATGATAGTATAAGACAAAAGTGCCCTAGTTTTGCAGCAGTTTATTGTGGCCAAAAAGAGAAGAAATCATTGTAACCATATAGATGTTTCTTTGCTCTTTGTGCAACGACCATCAGAAAAACATTACAAAAGTCTAGAAGTGGCAAACAAAACAAAAATCAAATATTTTCACAAGGAAAACACATCAATAGACTTGATGTTCTGATTGAAAATATGTCCTCACTTTTCAATACATTAGCAGTGGTCTCTAGTATAAATGAATGCCTTGTGAGGCAATCTCTGTGGGGACAAAGCTCTGGCACTCATTGACACAGGAAGTAGAAGTTAGCCAGAGGAGAGGGGAGCAGAACATGACAGGTTTTGGAGTCTTACGTATTTCAGGATATTCTGACATCTTGCCTCTGATTGGCTAACAGCAACACGACTCTACGACTGACTCTGTTTGTTTTATCTCCACAAATAACACAAGCCTGAAGGAGTTCTATGGAGTCAATTTTATGTCAATAAGGACACGCAAGAGGACGCACAATCACGAGACGTTAATTCAAAGGCCGTGAGAGGATCATTTATCATACACTAGCGCCCAAAAACTTCTCCCGCGTGTGTTTTAAATTTTAAAGCACAGACAATTGTTCCTCTCGCACGTAAGTGTGGGTACTACACGCGTGGAACTTATGATACAAGCTGCAGCCAAGTGTACTTGAATGTACTTGGAATAAGGAGACCCATCCAATATGGCAGCGATGCTGTTACGCTCTCAACCGCCCAATGGGGCGTCTACGTACGTATTCAGGTCTATGTGTGTAACGCCGTGAGAGGCACCTGACCAATAACGTAGGGGAAGGTGGATCCTTGGTACCCGCCCACCAAATTGTCAAAAGTGAAACGCATCAGAGAGAGAGTGGAATTTCTACTCAAGAGCAGAGCAGGCTGCGCGAGTGTGTATCATCAGTTCCACGCGTGTAGTACCCACACTTACATGCAAGAGGAACAATTGTCTGTGCTTGACTGGATACAATCTGCTCTCGGGTCTTTTAAAACACGCGCAAGGAGCTTTTTCGCGCTCACGGGATAGTTTAAAACACGTGCTAAGTTTAAGGTAAATTATCCTCTCATGGCCTTTGAATTATCTTTTCGTGATTATGCATCCTCTCGCAAGACCTTATTGACGTAAAATTGACTCCATATAGTTCTGCCATGTTGTGGAGTGGCTAATGCTAATGGTTAGCTTCTACTTGCCGAGACGTGCTCTGCTGTTTCCTAAATTAACAGCCTTCCTCGTCAAGGTGGACCATGATGCAAATTTTCAATGTGACTTTTCCAATCTGAGAATCCCTGTCTCTTTTCTATCAGCAGCTAATGCAGGAAATAGGGGTAGAAGGCTATTTTTACATTTAGCTTGCATGTCAAACTCAAACACCCATCATTTTTCAAGAATAAGTATAAAATGGCTTCTCAGGGAACTTGGCCTTTAACTGGTTCACAGTTCATTCAATCCCTCGATGTCCCACTTTATTGTGGACATTTTCTATTATATGGTTCTTAAGACAAACTCATCATGGCAAGGCTCTGATACAACTAGAAAATTAACATGAAATTAAAAGAAATGCTAACGAAGAATTGCACACTCCCTGATAAAGATTTTTCATTTTGCCCTCAGTTTGTACTACAAAACTATAGTTAATATCCTTGTTTAGCAAGAGTTTCAATGATTTATTCAGTGAATATCTATAAAACATAAATACAATTCTTCTCTTGAGGTTTAGCTACTTTGTTTAAAAAGATTTTGATTAAATTTAATGAACTTCTAGTTCTTTTCGAGTGATAACATCTTCTCCAGCCTCAACTCTGCCTTTATTTTACCCTTCAGTAAGCAGACATCAACTCCTACATCACTCATTTTAACACATCATAAGCCCAGGACATCACAAAAATATGCACAACAGCACAAACTGACAGTTTGAGGTTCGTAATTAACAAAAAAAACCTGCAAAGGCAAAATGAAAAAAAAAAGCCTCTCTAAAGCTTTATGGGTTGTAAACATTTTAAATGAGCCAATGTGTTTTCTCATTTAAGACATGCATAATGGTGAAGTTCAATCAAAGGAGGAGAATGTTCTTGTTTCAGATAATTTTATTCAGTTAATTAACAAGAAAGACTGAGAGGCAAAAACTATTAAGGTTTTCACACAATAATGATAATACTCTTCTACTGAAGATGTATATCTCTTCTATCCAGCAAATCATCTCTCAGCTTCCAAAGAGGTCCTGTCTTTAGAGCGGGAGAGAATTAAACTTTTCAAAGCTTTTCGGATCTTATTAGCCCGCTCTTTTGATGACAGTTTTAATGAAAATGATAAGAAACAGAGTTAAACAAGCACCCACGCACACATTATATATTTTGAGACAACACAATGTGCTGCCGGGATCCTGGAGCTGTGATGGGTGTCTCTTACCACTGACCTAAATTTTGAAGATCCGCCACTCCTCCTGCATATTCTCTCATGAGGCAACAGCACTCCTCTTCAGATGTTAACAAAAGGGCTCAATGTAAATAAATGGAAAATGATGCATATTAGAAAATTCCTTTTAGCTATCAGTTTGGCTGTAACTAAGTATTCAATGCTCATAAAATACCTTCAGCCCCACATCCCAGGTGACCCTCAAATCCAACATGTCAGCTCATGTATAAGCACATACATTATGGTTTCACTTCTGAACAAATTGTTCACATTTATGTCACTGGTACAGAGCTACTTTTTTATTTTTTGCAACAAGCCACACTAATCAAAAGAACATGAGAGAGATAAACAAAAATTTGAAAGCCCCCACTGTAAAATCTACTGTTTTGGAAAATTATAGTTTCTCAGTCAAATACAAAGGGGACCGGATATAAAAGCTTGCTCAGATGATTCAACAGTGATAGGGTAAGTAGCTGTCACATTTTTATGTCAAATTGAATTACTTATTTGCAAAAGAATCTCAGATTTAAACATAACTGGTATGAAAATATTGAAATTTAAGTGATCTACCCACAGTGCTCAGGTAGCACCTTGCTAATAATTCAGACCATAGCCACTGGTTTTTACACATGTGGTAAGAAACAGCACCCTCTATCTATCTATCATCTATCTATCTATCTATCTATCTATCTATCTATCTATCTATCTATCTATCTATCTATCTATCTATCTATCTATCTATCTATCTATCTATCTATCTATCTATCATCTATCTATCTATCCTTCACATACTAAATATTAATTCTCATGTCTACATTGAGCTGAAATCTTCTGCCGGCCCAGGTTGCACACCCTAAACCCACTGACTGCAGACAGAGCCATCCTTAATGAAACTATACCTGATCACTCCCAAATTATTTTAATCAAATTTGAAAAGCATTTGTGAAAACTGCGCAAGCAATCTTTGACGCCTGATTTTTTTTAGCACAGAGGATAAATGATTTGTTGAGATGCTTGCATTGCCCCCACAGTTGCACCAGACTAAGGATAAATGGAGAAAACATGCTGCTGATTCCCAGAGTGCAGGAAATGAGAATAAATTCTTCAATATTTCAGGTTTCACTTGTGATTTATAGTAAGTACGTGTTTTTGCTGGCTTTGACTATGTTGAAAAATGAGGGTGCAGAGTTAGGAGGATCCACAATTTGCAAGATAATGAGGGGACCCTCCCCCTGTAAATGAGTGTCTCTCTAAACAAATGTCCTTTATATTTAGACTAACTTCTGGATAGGTGTCGGTGACTTCATTCAAACACCATAATGTACCCTCATTTGTTGTCATTTAATACTTGGTGGTGAGGTGAGACAGAATCATGTCATGCAGGTACAACTGGGAAGCTTTACAGGTAAATATGGTCATACGGAAGCAGTTTAGGTTGGTCCCAATGGTTCTGGTCACTCTTTTTATTTGGGACTCAAATTTTAGATGAGAATCCACAAAGAAACCCCAGATATTTAAACTCATTTTCAATTTCTCTCTGGTCAATGAAAACAGTGAAGTTATTACAGATCTTACGTCTGATTGTAAAACACACGGAGACAGTTTTCCTGCAGTTTAGGGTCAAAAGGTCATTCATAAACCAGCGAGACACTCCCACCATCTGTCTGTTCAGTAACTCTGCAGCTTGTCTTTGCAGTTACATAAATGATGCCATCATCTGCATACATTTGACACTGGGCACCTTTACAACTGTTGGGTAAGTCATTGATGTGCAGACAAAACAGTAATGGGCCTAGGATGGAACCTTGTGGAACTCCCATTGTACTCAGTGTTTTAGATAGGACCTGAATCAGTTAATAACAGCCTGAGAAAAATGTAATTTGTTGAGTTTATGTAGAAGCATCTAATGATTCTCAGTTTCAAAGGCTTTACTCAGGTATAAGAAAACTTCTCTAACTACATTACCATCATCTAAAGATCTTTTAATAATTTCAGTGAGGTAACCAGTTCGGTTGAATAACCTGAAACCCAAACCGTTTTGGATGAAGTAGCTAATTTCTATCCAGGAAACTAATTCGCTGCTCAGCTGCTGACTTTTCAATAATTTTCAATAAGGTTATGGCCAGTAAGATAGTGATTGGTCTGTAGTTGCTAACTTGGTCAGAGTCGCCAGATTTGAAATTATGAGTCCTTTTTTGAAGTTGTCAGGAAATTCCCCATTTGCAAATAAGTTTATTGTGTTTACTAGATCAGTGTGTTTCTTCATAACTTCTGTATCCATACCAAATATATCTTTCGCTTTTGAATTTTTTAGTCCGTTGATTATGTGCTGGGTTTTACATGCATCAGTCTTGAGAGTAAAAGGCTTAGCTCTCTCAGTGGCTGGGATCTCTGTCGGGTTTGTCGGTTTGAAATTAGTTGCCAACTCTTGTACAAAATTTATAAAATAGTTGTCATTGTCCTCGAGTCTGGTGTAATGTGTCTATTAATATTCAATTGAGTCATTCCTTTTTTCTGGTTTGAGTCTTTTTTCATGAGTTTGTTGACGTGACACCAAAGAGATGAGCTCAGTGACGTAGGCTGCTTTTCTTAATGAACTCATGAAGTAAGTACAGGGCCCAATTTGAACACAACTGTGAATTAGAGCAGACATGACACTATAATTTGATTAAAGGTGTTTAAAGCAAATGGCAAAAAAATACCTCAGTTACCTCATTTCAGATGCTAAACTTTTGTGTTTTATCTATATTTGATACATAAGCTCTCTGTTGGTACTGTACATCTGCGGTGACCTGCTTTGTGTCTGTCAGAAAATTCCTCAAGCTGTCATTTGATATCATTCACACAGTGGGGCACAAAAATTCAACTGAAGCTTCGATTTATTCAGTGTAACTGAATCTTAAATGTAGATTAGCATGTTTCTGTTCCATTTGAGCAAACCAAGACATATTCCATGCAGATGGTGCCAAAACCACTAATAAATAGAGATATTTGATTTACTGAAACACATTACATAATCAGAATCTATACTTTCATTGCATCCAGCAAAGCAACATGTGTAGGGTCAACATAATCATTTGACCTTAGCTAAACTGGAGAAAATAAAAACATTGGTGTCTGGTGTGCACTGTATACAATTTCCCCTCACAGAGTTCCCTGAGGGCACCCGTTTCTCCTGCATAAAAGCAATTATTTCATGTGTATGAGAAAAAAAAACATGTTTATGTTTTTATTTTTCCTGCAGTATTCTCTTTGGAGCTCCTGTAATTAAACCCAAATTGTTTTGAATTTTTGGGGTGCATGTAGGTCGAAGCAAAAAATGGACTTTGTCTCATCTACAAACAAAGCTCAGCTATCTGGGTGTGTTACACTACATTTATTAAATTTGTGCAAGTTGTAGTTGTAGAATGTTGTTACCTTTTGTTTTCTTTTTGCATGACATCTAATATGAAACAAAACTACCGGTACCTCAGTTGAACTTGAGTTGGGAGTTATTTTCTTCCCAGCTCAATCTTTAAATCTCTATCTGCTGAGCTGCAAGATCTGTCAGAGTAAACAAAAGCCAATCATTGTCACTACTTGTAATTTCATATACATTAAAGACCAAGTTAATTTTTTTTTTCAACACATTTGCAGTGGCCTCTAGTTTAAATGAAGACCTTGTGAGTCGATTTCTGGCGGTCCTGATTCAGGAACTAGAAGTTAGCCAAAAGAGAGCGCTGACGATGGCAGGTTTCGGCATAGATATATATAAACACTAGGTGGCGCACCCGCGCTGTTCGCCAATGGAGTGCGACGTAGCAACCCGGCGGCCATCGTACTTCAGACAGCTGTCCCCTTTCGTAACATTGGTGTCAATGGTGCATGTACTATTTAAATACTCTAACTTGCTCAATTTTCAACTGATTTTCAAACGGTTTGATTTGTTATAAACGCCAGAGATGTGGCTGTGAAATATGACGGATTTGGCCCGTTCATTTAAAAATGTGCAAGTATGTCGTCTCAAGCCTATGTGTTGGAAGGTTTGTAATAATGTAACCCGCTTGTAAATCCGTTAATATTGAATCAAGTTAAGTGTTTTTGTTTAAGCTGTTCACTCACCTTCCATCTGCTACCATTGAGAATGGAGCGTCTGCTGTCTGAAGAAAGATGGCCGCCATTTAGCTACGCCCTCAACTCCCGCTTTCGCCATCTAGTGTTTATATACATATCTATGGGTTTTGGAGTCTTATTTCCTGATATTTGGACATCCTCCTTCTGATTGGCTAACAGCAATGTGACTCCACCACTGACTTCGCTCGCTCTGCAATATTGTTGATGTTTTATCTCCACAAATAACACAAGCCTGAAGGATTTCTGCTTTGTTTTGGAGTTGCTAATGCTAATGGTTAGCTTCTGCTAGTCGAGGCGTTCTCTGCTGTTTCCTGGATGCTGAATAAACAACAGCCTTCCCCGTCACAAGCCAAGATGGGTGAGTCCATAAATGTTCATTTTCAGTGTCATGTGGAAATGACAGGCTTTTCTAATCTGAGCATTTTTCCATCTATTTTCCATCAATGGCTAATGCAGGAAATAGGGATAGAAGACTATTTTCACATTTAGCCTGCATGTTAAACTCAGAGTGATCTACCAAATTTCAAAAATAACAAGTAAAAACGGTTTCTCTGTGAACTTGGCCTTTAAGGGGTCACTAATGAAAACACAACATTAATAAATCAAACTATTTCATGAAAAATGAAATAGATCAGAACAGTATCAAAACAGAAAATTAAAATGAGTTGTTTTAATGAGTGACTCATAGTTTGGGTGCCACCTTGTCAAATAAAGCATTAAAATGAAAATTTCATACTAATTGCAGCACATCCACCTTCTCATCTATCAAACCAATTAAAAGCTGGAAAAGGTTTTCCTGCTCTTGCCTTTTCATCTTTTTTATTACCTGGTTTAGTGCGAGTCGTATGGGGAAAAGCCCTAGCATGATGCAAATGCTTATTTGGATGCACAGCTGAATGCTGGGAATGTACTTTGCCTCTCAATGCCTGGGATAATTATGCAGCACTAGATTTCCTTTCTTGTGTGAATGATTTTCTCATTCCGACTTTCATAGCTATTTCTTCTTATTCATACGCTTAGTTGAAAAGGCAATGATGCGCATTTTAGGAGAACATAAAGAAGCGTATAGCCTTCCATCTTTCCATAAAAACTGGGTAGTTCTTGCTTTCACATTGGCACTTTAGCCACACTTTTTAAACAAATTTCCAAGCATGAAAATGTCACGTTAATTGACAGCTGAATAACTACCATCAACTTTTAATTAAAGTGACGGGCGAGGCTATGATGTATATTTTAGAACTAATTAGCATGTCGACTCAGGGCAGAGAGGCGATGAGTTGAGTAAAGACTCCCCATGGATGTTGCAGACAAACACACTTACAAATGTGCACACACTCAGTCACATCTCTGACAGCATCTGCACTTGAACTACCAGCCTAGCAGCACTTAAAGTGATAATTTACTTTGGTGTGACATTTTCATTTTCCTTGCTGACTTTATATTCACCTTCGCTGTTTTGGTTTTTGCCCAGCTTTCTTTATCACTATCGAGGTCATTTTTCTTTTGAAAGAAGACGCTGCTACTAATGATAACATAAAAGAAACACTTTGTATTGTAATGGTAACTTCCATAGCTGTCAGTGTAGTGAGTCGAGTGAACCAAAAGGTAAAACAAGCAAACAGTTTTCTATTTTTGCATCCAGATCTGCTCACTCATCTCCTTTATGGACTAAAACTTGCATAGATTTCCAACTGGAAGATGATCCTAATCAATGTCAAATTGAGCTTATATGAGGGAATACCAGACGCATCCACTTGATATCCCTTCATTTAAACATGCAAATATATGCAAATATACCGTGCATGCACGCTTCTCTCTGCATGATCAAAAATCCAGTCTACACACACGGTAATAAAGATGAACCTTATAAAATAAGAGGTTGAGTAGAGGCATGAACAGACTTTGTGTTGGGCACTATGTCACCTGTCATTAGTGCAACGCACCAATGGACTTGAAAGGAGAAATATGTACGAATTTTGTAGTGAAATATTCACAAAACAGTGTAATGTCTCAATCAAGTAGGAAGGAAGGTTACATTGAAACTGATTTCATCCTCAGCCAGCTGGGGGATTGTCAGTTTAAAAAAATAATCCATGTCCTTTAAAAAAAGAAACGAAAGAAGGACGTAGTTACTGTTTACAATCAGCGAGTTTGTGAGGTTGCCGTGTCTCCGGCAAGCTAACGCGGCAGCGTCGGAATTTGTAATTCGACACCGGCAGGCAAAAAGCTCCAGAGTTGTTTCAAGAACCAAAGCCAGTAAACAGGAGCGACCCAGAAGTTATTTCTTGCTACGGAATCCTTATGTTTTACTTTAATATTGGGTGAAGCAGGCTAGAGGCTAACGTTGAGCTATCAATGCTAATGGTGAATTAGAAGCAAAATGTCTTCTCTAAAAATATCTCAAGCTAGTTTTTCAATTACCAACAACTCGACATTATAGTGAAATGTATGTGTGAAGTGAATAATGAGTCAATCGTGGCGTTTTACTTCTTTTAATGAGTCGTTCAGAACTGTTACAGCAAGCTAACATCAAGACAGCCAACCATGCTTTCTCCAATTCTGGAGAAATATTACCATAATAAGTGTAGTAAGAGCCTTTCTAGCCATTGTCAGCATGTCACCCATGCAATGTGCCTCAATTGTCAAAAATGTGGGCACAATGTCATAGTCCAGGTTGTTGTCAGTGTTACGCCCGTCTATTGTCCAGACATTTTTGACAAATGCCAGACAGGGTGAAGTTACAGTCCTTGACGACTAGATGTCACTCTAAGACCACAAGTCAACTGACAGACATATTTCCCTTATCTTGACAATACCCAGATGTGGTTCCAAGAGGTTCCAATCTTTTTCAGAGAATTGTTGCTTTCCTTCTGCGTAACAATTAAAATATGTGCACAGTGTTGGCAATTGTGAAACTGGTTCCCTGGGTTAACAACTGGTAGATGAGCCCTACCTGGAGCTCCAGGGCCCCAGGTAGTTCCAGGTAGAACCTGGTACCTAGGCCTAGGGTGCTGATCCCTGGGTTAATTGATATCCCAGTCCCCCTTGGAGCTCCAGAGCTCCATGGACTCCCCTAGAACATGATACCCAAGTCCAGGGTGCTGATCCCTGGATAACAACTGGTAACCAAGTCCTCTCCTGGAGCTCCATGGACTCCCCTGAACCTGGTACCCAGGCCAAGGGTGCTGATCCCTGGGTTAACTGGTAACCAGGTTCCCCTTGGAGCTCCAGAGCCCAATGGAACACTTAGTTCCTGTCCAAGACTGTGACTGTTGACAATTGCATTAGGCCTTGGTAAATGTAAATGTATAGCGTTTGTCAATAAGCCAATGTACCCTTATTGTCAGCAGTCAATTGACAATCCATTGAAAACTTGACAATTGCCATAGCAAGTGGCCTTCGTTTGTCAAACGTGCCCATTGGACAGACATTTCTCCCGTTTGTCATTCATGACAATTCAGGAAAATACAGGAAAATCAAGGCTGCCAAAAATATTGCATCCCACTGCACATTGTTAAAACTCATTCAATGTGATTTCCTGACCTGGATGTTTTTACATTCTGTCTCACAGTTGAAATGTAACTATGATGAAAATTACAGACCTTTCTAATTTTTAAGTGTGACTACTTGCACAATCAGTGGCTGCCAAATACTTTTTTTTACTATTTGTAAGCAAGGCCCCTGCTGCCTATCTCCAACAATCATTGTGTGAGAGACAGGGTACAAAAGGAGTTGTTACCTTCAATTCTTTCGAGTTTCCCGTAACCAGCAGAACAGTCAATACATGCTTCCTTCCAACTTACACAACTTTCATAAAAATTTTCTCAAGGTCTCAGGCTTCAAGGATGAAGAACAATTTAAACTGAATCTGACAAAAGAGAAAAATGAGGATGTATAAAAACATGATTTATGCTTTTCCACGTCTGAGTTACATTATTTAACGTCTATTTTTAGGAAATAAAATCTTCTGGCTTGTTATTCTTACATCAGTCACCAGCATAGCCAAAGCCTACAACACAAGGCATAAAAACTTCCCCCAACTCTGTAAACCGCTTTTGACATAAATACAAGAATAGAACGAGGACAAATTAAGGAAAATAAAACCTGAAGGGTTGATGGATGACGCTGAAGGACAAAACGAGACTACAAAAGTAATAAAACTTAAACCATAACACCGCTTTATTAAACAATTAGATTTTATAATTAACGTTGTTTTGTTATTTTGCATGACGTTGCCCAACAAAATGAAAGGAAAATGAACTTTTGCACAAAAGTTATGCTGACACTTCTGCACTGTAGTGATGTATGAGTAGCTTAAGCATCTGGTAACTTTTATTCACCTTAACACAAAAACTGGATGTCTTTGATTTATAAAATAACCCAAAGTTAAAATGCTCTGATAAAATAACAAGCTGCAGCTGTTATCCAAGGCAAACGGCTGCATGTTACATCCCAATAAATCAATAAATTATTAGATTAGCTTTGTTCAATGTTCTGTTTTGCTGTGCTCTCATTTCTCTACCTCCACTCCCCATGCAGGAGCTCTCCTGTGGACAGAATCTTATGAGCAGACACACCTGAGGCCTTTCAGCGTGTTACCTGGCTGGTACCTAGGATCCCATCCCCCTAAGATCCAGTGCTTGGTTGCTTGCTATGGTTTGAAAATCAAGCCTCTTAGTGTGTTTTTCCCTTTGGTGAAGAAACTCACCTGTTGGTAATCTCTAGTGTTTTAACCTGTCTCAGACTTAGAGGGGGTTTGGATCACATTTAAAACTCTGAGCCTTACCTGGTTTTCCCTTGTGGACATTCATAGTTAAAAGAAGACTCCACTATCAACTTCAGTAGGAGTTGCTGTATCCACTACTCAGCCATTTGCCTTTCATGCACTATTTATTTAATGTGGAGAAACTGTCTGCTTCTATAGAGAAATTAAAGGTGAGCTCAACCCTGCCTCACCTGCCTGTGCACCATCTACCAGCAACACTCCGACTCACCCGGACATTCACCAGTCAACCCTTCCCATCTGACATCCAAGGAATTAATATGAATTAATATAAATCACACCCTTTCTCACACCCTTCTTTCTGCACCAAAAGAATGGTGCCTAATTATTTTAAATAAACAGTTTAAATTATTATCTTACCTTACTGTTTGCTGCATTTGAGTCACATTTATTCAGAAACATGACAATATTCAGACAACCAAAGATTTAACAAACTCTTTAAAGATCATAGTATTAGCTCACAGTACAGTGTTCAAACAAGTCGTAACTGAGGTGTATATTTAAATAATTCATCACATAAACATAATTAACTAATAAAATAAACATTTGTTTTGCGTAAGCAACTTAGCCCTATTTTGTATATTTTTGTAGGAGGTTGTCATTCACAGCTGATCGACCTGTTTTTTTGACATGGGTTTGTCTAAGTTCAGCTGAGGCTGCTGCAATTGAACAGATGTTGGCGCTGGAGGTGGCTGTATCATATGAAACCAAATGTAAGAGGGCACAGGAGGGGTTTGGGTGAAAGGGATTACAGTGGCAAGAGATGCATTTGACTTGATCGTCATGCCAAACAGTATCGCCTTGAGGTCATGCTGTGCTTTTTGCATTTGCAACAGCAATTCTTGATCCCTGGTGTTGCGCGGGGCTTTGGAGAAGACATATAGGGTTTTCTTGAACTTGATCTTTTTCCATTTTTGTTTGTGTGCCACTGTGAGAATGTGATTATTTTCCCAGTGAGGCAGATGTCTTACAAGGATGCAAAAAGTCCCAACCTTGATGCTGAAGGTGTTTATAAGCAACCTACAGACAAGTATAAAACACTGATGGAGAACTACATCACAACTTGCTGTTTTTGCAATACAACAGCCAGTACAACTGGCAAAAACAAACTAAATACAAAATTAAATTATCTTTAGTGAACTTGAATTTATTAGAAACCTCTTAAAACTCATAGCTACCAATAGGAAATCTGCAAAACAAGCTAGCTTTTAAACACAAACACGGTCACAGAGCTTATATCCCTGGGCCACGTTCGCCTGATACAGGAACCTGCATTGCCACGGTAAACGAGAGAGCACTAAACGCCGGTCACCGTTTTCTAGGTCCAAGCATCTTTTGTTGTCCGTGACTTCAAATGGTGTTTTTTTTTTTTTGGAACTCTGGTAGTTTGTCCTAAAGTTGAAGTGGTAGCAGCCGGCTGTTTCTCCTCTGATATTATTGGTGGCAGAGGAGTTAAGTGGCCGCCTTGCACTCGGAAGGTCGCAGGTTCGCGACCTGCTCAGTCTGTCGCTGTCGTTGTGTCCTTGGGCAAGACACTTAACCCGCCTTGCCTGCTGGTGGTGGTCGGAGGTACCGGTGGCGCCAGTGTACAGCAGGCCCCGCCTCTGTCAGTGCACCTCAGGGCAGCTACAATGTAGCTCATCCCCACCAGCGTGTGAATGTGTGTGTGAATGGGTGGATGACTGATATCAGGAGCAGGAAGTTTCCCTTCAATCTCCCTTTGACCGAGGGGGTTGCGTAAAGATTTTTTTTTCTGTCATTTTGGAGATTTTGACTGATAAACAGCCTGCAAAGTATCACACCAGTGCATACCTGCCTACTCATAGCCCTGACTATACTCTGCATATATTATTTAACATGTTAATCAAAAAGATTCTTAGAACATTTGTATTCTTTTAAATGACAACGATATAAGTATTAGGAATCCATGACAATAACTAAAATGATGAGCTATTCTGCCACATGAAGCACACGTGATGGGCCAGTAGATGCTAGAAGGGGTGCTAATTTATCAGCAAAGTGTAGCACACAGCTTTCCTGATTGGCCAAAAGGTAAATGTTTGCATATTCGTGTGGATTCAGAACAGAAAGGAACATACTGTCATGCCAACCTCCAGCAACACGACTGGAGATGGGCCCATGCAAATGAATGCAATCAGAGACAAAGTGTGATAAATGTGCTGTCAATAGAGATAGTGTGGCGCCACATCAAGCCCCTCGTTGCAGCACAACGGAGCCAAAAGAAATCTCAGAGGTCCTCTCAGGCAGCATTGCACATTATCTAAAGAGTGCATGAAATGCTGCAGCTCTCTGATAAACTATTATATTTAGGTTTTGCCTTATAGCTTTTTATCTAGATTTTTCTAGCCTCAAAGATCTTAACTTGTGTCTTTGCAGCTGTCTGCGGTAGCATCAACTTTTATAGCTCAAGCGTCTTTGACTCTGAAATCATGGAGTACAAAAGCCTTTGATAGACTCTATAATTATCACTGAAATAGTCTGTCACCTGTTCTGAATAGGCTGTGATGGTAGACAATAACATACCTACCATTTCAGCGCCGCAATGTGCTATTAATTTTCATGCCAAATCGATCCCACCTAAAGCCTGCATAATGTCCCATTCTCAGCCACAGTCGGTGCAGTTTGAAAGAAAATGAGGAGGCACTACACATGCCTCATTTACAGGCATTGCTTAATCTTTTTTTCCTCTCTCTGCTGTTTCCTGATCGTGCTGGTTGTGGGATTAGCCAAATGTTCTGCAGTTGCATTTTCTGTGCAGCTCTAAGGTGATCTCATTTCAACTTCTTCATGTGACTAGTAATCTTGACCAATTTTCAAAAATGAGCAACTGACTGCCAAAATTCTTCAGGTTGCTGTGCCAATGAGGATCTACAAATGCACAGGCTTATGCAGGTTTTAAATGATGCGTAAAAATAATTAGAAGTCAAATGTGCATAGGTGCATGACACAAGGTAGGTGACATAAAATAATATGTATTTTTATGTGTTCATTTAATAGAGTTTATATTTAAATGTCCACATTTTTAAAATTTGGTTTACCAATTCAGGCGAGAATTTCCATAAAATAACAAGGATCACCCATTTTTTTTTACATGAGTTAAAAAGCATTTCATAAAACTGAAAAAAGAGCAAATAACCTTTAAAAACCTTTCATTTTTATGCACATTAAAGTGACAGTGTGTAGTTTCCTGGCGATAGGGGGCAGTACTTCCATTTCAGGGTAGTTTTACATCATATCGCCGTGACTGTCGCTAGTTTTTAATAAAACGTTACAGTAAATGTTACCTGAGCAGAAAGCATGCGACCTCGACGTGACTCCTCAGACTTTGATGGTCCTTCAGTTAATTCCATCGAGAGAATGCGATGCTGATGCTACTTTTCTGGTGGTGTAGTTTCTGAATCTGCTCGGAGTTCTGCGCCTGCCTATGACGTCAAACTACGGCAATACCACTCGGCCAAAATATATTGCATCTCTTTTCCATATGTTCTTTCACATAAGTTTTGGAAAGAGTTTAGCAGTTTTGTTATTAAATTCATGTTTCTTATTGCATAAATGTTTTTGAATGACAGTGCTAGGACCAATCAGAGGAACGAACAATGTGACGTATTCCTTACTATAGAAATCAGTCAATGGGGCAGTCCACCAGATGCCATCTTTGTAGTTTTTCTCTGTCTTTTCTTTGAGTGGGACATGACGGTGAATCTGCGGTCTCTGGGTCTGCAGCTGTGTACTATTGTGAAATTCACACAAGGGAGTTACTGACAACTTTTTATATTGTTCAGTCAGGATAAGTATGATCTGACACCAAAGGAGTGCAAATTGCTCACACCTGCTGAAGTTGATGGGTTCGCGTTACTTAGTTTAGCTAGTGAATTTGGGTCATGATACATACATTGTGACAAGTCATTTCTGCACCATTAAGTGAGAGAAACAGTCTTTATGTACACAGAAGCAACTGCATGAGTGACTGTCAATCAAACCCTGCTCAAAACGGAGGCACAACAGTAATGTGCTTTTTGACATACGAAAAAACCTTGCTTTGGTGATTTAGGTCAAAGATGTCAGAAAACCATGTGCCAAGAGATTGTTCCAAAAACATCAAGACGATTTCTACCAAATACATTTTCCACAACATAAGATAGATAGAATTTATTTATCCATAGGGTATTGTCATGGTTTATTTCTTGTGTCTTCTTCTTGAAGCCTCTCTAAGCATTGACTGGTGAGGGGTGGACCTATGCTAATTTTCCTTATTGTGACATCACAATGAGGAACATTTTGAAATGGCTCATAGAAGCATATGATTCCAGAAACCAAAATCTGACAGAAAAAAGGATGGAAGTTTTTTTATTCACATTAAGAGTGTAGAGGCTGTGAAGACCCATATGGCAACACAAAAGGACTCAAAAAGTGAGATTTGCATAATATGTCCCCTTTAAGTCAGTGAAATGAGTCTTTCAAGGCTGTTTATTATTCTCTCCTCTTCATCCTGAAAGAATGAAGTTGTTATACTAAAGAGGTGAGTGGATCCTGTGGAGGAAAGGAAGCACCAGTTAACAATCTGTGGCAAAGAAAAGGATAACAGTTGTGACAGGACAGAAAAGATGCTGCCATGACCTGTTAGCCTTCTTTGAGATGTTTCATTACTGAAATTGTTCCTTTCAGATTTAGACGTCAGATAAGAAGCACCAACTTCTCTATTGTTTTCCACAAGTGATTTTTCATAAAATTAGTATCCGATAGCTTTCTGTCCCATTTGTCTTCTGCACTGTCATGAAGTACTGAACAAGAGCAAATTACACCACCTCTATTAAAAAAGGTCAGAGCTGCTAAATGATGCCATTCTAACTCACTTATCTTCTCCAAAGCACAAAACAGGCCATTTTCTTTTTAACACATTTCCCTTTCTGTTAGCTACCACTGCGTCATGTCTGACTGTCTACTTGACTTGTGTGTCACAGAGTCACAACTGAGGCTAGGTGTCAAACTTCAAAAGATACTTCCAGTATAATTCTACCATCTCGCATCTTCTCAGGGACCAGCAGACTGCATCCATTGTGGATGTAGAGGTGAGAAAAGCAAATGGCTGGAGAGCTACGGAGCTTCAAACACAATGTCAGACTAAAACACATGGTAGCGACAGAGATGATGATTTTTTACATCCATCCATCCATCCATCCATTTTCTCCCGCTTATCCGGAGTCGGGTCGCGGGGGCAGCAGCCTAAGGAGGGAAGCCCAGACCTCCCTCTCCCCAGCCACTTGGGCCAGCTCCTCCGGGGGAATCCCAAGGCGTTCCCAGGCCAGCCGAGAGACATAATCTCTCCAGCGTGTCCTGGGTCTTCCTTTGGGTCTCCTCCCGGTTGGACGTGCCCGGAAAACCTCACCAGGGAGGCGTCCAGGAGGCATCCTAATCAGATGCCCGAGCCACCTCAACTGGCTCCTCTCGATGTGGAGGAGCAGCGGGTCTACTCCGAGCCCCTCCCGGATGACCGAGCTCCTCACCCTATCTCTAAGGGAGAGCCCAGCCACCCTGCGAAGAAAACTCATTTCGGCCGCTTGTATTCGCGATCTCGTTCTTTTGGTCACTACCCAAAGCTCGTGACCATAGGTGAGGGTAGGAACGTAGATCGACCGGTAAATTGAGAGCTTCGCCTTTCGACTCAGCTCTCTCTTCACCACGACAGACCGGTACAACGCCCCCATCACTGCAGATGCAGCACCAATCCGCCTGTCGATCTCACGCTCCACCCTTCCCTCACTCGTGAACAAGACCCCGAGATACTTAAACTCCTCCACTTGGGGCAGGACCTCGTCCCTGACCTGGAGAAGGCATTCTACCCTTTTCCGACGATGATTTTTTACACTATACAAAAATCTGTGGAATGCATGTTTTTGGAAATTTCACTCATGATTAAATTATTTATCATGGTAAATGGCCTCTATTTATATAGCGTCTTCTAGGGTTCTACACCCCACCCTCACCCCCCTGATAAATCACGGATATACCAGTGTTGGTCCTACATTATGGGATGTGCAGCAACGGGGCAATTACTACACTGCCCTGCCTGCTGGAGGTGGTCGGAGGGACCGGTGGCGCCAGTGAACGGCAGGCTCCGCCTCTGTCAGTGCACCTCAGGGCAGCTACAATGTAGCTCATCCCCACCAGCGTGTGAATGTGTGTGTGTAAATGGGTGGATGACTGATTGTGTTGTGAAGCACCTTGGGGGGTTGTAGAACCCTAAGAAGGCACTATACAAATACAGGCCATTTACCATTTACACATAAACTACCTTCACTCACTCATTACCCGCTTGGACGAGAAATAGCTTGGGGTTGCTACAGCAACTGCAAGATTGGACCAGGAAAAGGATAACCCCAATTCTTGACCACCATCAGTGAAACCCCCCTACCCCCCACGTGCTCTTCACTCCACACCACCGGAAACCAAAGGGACCTCCCCCACCCCTCGTTCTTAAGTCTGCGCCCACAGAGAGCAACAACTCCTTACACTCTGAGCAACTGTACTGCAGGGACAAAACTCCTGGCGTTGCTCGTGAATCTTGCATATAAAACATGACTTCGAGGTAAAGAAATGGAAGAGCATGCCTCGTGCTTCTGTCACCTTGCTTTCTGACTGGCTAGACGTCACATTCAACAGGCAGCACATTTGCTTGTTGTCAAACATCAAACCAATAGAGAATCCAACATGTTTGAAAGCCCGGATTATTGATTAGAGTGGTCTGGACATCCTCTGAGCAGACCAGAGCGCTCGTAACACACCACACAATTCAGTTCATTTTATTTCTATAGCGCCAAATCACGACAAGAGTCGTCTCAAGGCACTTCACAAAGTAAACATTCCAATACAGTTCAGTTCATTAAGCCAATCAGTAAAAAGGTTTCCTATATAAGGAACCCAGCCGATTGCATCAAGACACTGACTGTGTGTTGATACAATCCTCATACTAAGCAAGCATATAGCGACAGTGGGAAGGAAAACTCCCTTTTAACAGGAAGAAACCTCCAGAGGATCCCAGCTCAGTATGAGCAGCCATCCGCTATGACTCACACGAGGTAGGATAATCTGTTAAGATTATCTTAAGAATCGTTACAGTAATCATCCTTTTAGATTGTTGGAAGAGGAGGAGCCAGTCAGAAATTGGCATAATTATCCTGCCATGTGAACCATCCCTCTTCACCACAACGGACTGCATTTGCATCAGCACAGATGCCACGATCTGCTCCATTCTGCTCCCGTCATGAACAAGACTGCAATATAGTTGAACTCTTCCCTCCATGAATTTATTCATAAATGATATTTGGATTTTTCAGGCTGGTTTTATGACTTCTCCTCTCAAGCTGACACACTTTGGGCTTACACACAGATGTCATAAGGTAGAGTTGCCATAAGCTTGTTCTCAAAGCACATGTTGCAGCGCCCGTGTATCCAGAGAGACACACCATCACTGCAAGCTCAGGCAAACGTTTGCCCAGCAGAATCAGTACAACAGATGAGTCTGAAATTGTGCCTCAAGGCAAGCTTTCATTTGCTAACTCAAACCCTGTCCTCCAGATGACCACCAGCTGCTCCGGCTGAGAGCTGGTGCTTTGATAAAGCAGTGCCGAGCAGAGGGATGTCTGCAGATATGAGTTTCTCAATCTGATAAATATTGAAGTTAAGAGTTCAGCTTAGTTCACTGCCCAGTGGTGATGGCTGGCTCTAAAGTAGGGTTATTTTTGGTTGGATGTTCAACGTCTCGCGCCGCCTGGCCAGAGGTGAAAAGACAGACTTATAAAACAGTCATCTGCTTATATTATGTGCATTCTTACTTCAGTTGATATTACCAGCTGTGGTTGTTATGGGTGTTTGACAAAATGAGGCTGGGAGTTGGCTATAGTACCATTGAGAGGTGGTGAAAGGCCCTATAGAGAAAGATTTCCATTTGACAGTCACAGCCTGGGATTCCACCCAAATTGGGTCAGGTCATGATGGTGAGAGGTGCAAAGTTCCCATTTAAAATAAAAAATAGTGAGCAGAGAGAGCTGATGCTGTTGTTAAAGACCAAGTTCACTCAGAAACCGTTTTTTTCTTGTTATTTTTTAAATATGATCAGTCACTCTGAGTTTCACATGCAGGCTAAATATAAAAATAGTCTTCTACCCCTATTTCCTGCATTAGCCGCTGATGGGAAAACTCTTGGATTAGAAAAGCTTGTGACTGATAATCGCATGTCATAACGGGGAAGGCTGTTGTTGATTTAGCATCCAGGAGATAGCAGATCACATCTTGGCTAGTAGAAGCTAACTGTTAGCATTAGCAACTCCACATCATGGCAGAACTTCTTAAGTTATTATATTGAGTTATTTGTGGAGATAAAACATCAACGTTGCAAAGCAAACAGAGTCAGTGGAAGAGTTGCATTGTTGTTAGTCTGAATATCAGGAAATTAGACTCTAAAACCTGCACTTCTACTTCCTGAAACAGGAGCAGCAGAGTTTTTTTCCCACAGAGATCGACTCACAAGGCATTCATTTATACTAGAGACCACTGCAAATCAGTGAACTTGGTCTTTAATAAAAAAAAAGAAAAGTTCTCCTGCTTACTTTGCTGATTGTTTGGTCAAACAAGCTGCAGAAAATGCTCATTATAACTTCCAATAAGGATAAATACTAACTGTTTACCATGTCAAATTAGCAGAAATGTTCATTCTTGAGTTGTTTTTTTATTTCAAAGTGTCTCCTGACGATGAAACCTACTTTGTAAATGCATTAAAATGTATTAAAACTCCTAATTATTAAAACAATCAAGTGAGGATTTTGAAATGACATTTGCCAGTCTAATACAAAGTACAGCTACAGTCCCCCATGGGACAGCAAAAAGCTCATTAAGACCAGTGTGCTATATTTGTTACCAAACATCAATAGCTGAGCTACAAACTAATTAGCCATAACATTAAAACTTGTGTCAAAGAAGAATAACACTTTATTCTGATACAAATCATTGCTTTTCTCAAAAAGAAAAGACAAAACATGTTCTGACATTTATTTGAGTGTTTTTAATCTCTCACAGGTAGCCCAGAATCCCAATAAGGTGCTTGCTTTTAACCAATTTAAATCATTGTTTTAGGATTTAACATACTAATCATAAGACATTTCTTCTTTGTCCATGATGTCAGACCAGCTCTGGTAGCAGAGGGAGACAGCGTAACTGTTATGTGATTGGTTATGTTGTGGTGGAACAGTGAGCTGGGCTCTACACATGTTGGATTTTGAAGTCCAGAACATCTACCAACACTTGATTGGAATAAGATCAGGAACATTTGAAGGTTTAGTCACGTTTATCAGTTTTTCTTGAACCAATTATGAAACGGAAGGACATTATTCTCCTATAGTTTCCATGAAGTGTGTTTAAATAGACATTGATGTAAACCAAGATATCACCATATTGCACCTCACCAGTTGCCATGGTGATTGCAGCAAAAAGGTTGAAGGTTCAAATTCCAGCTGTTGCATCTTTGTGTGGAGTTTGCATGTTTTGCCCATACATGCACACTAGTCAGTTTGAACACCTCCACCTGTCTGTAGCTACACAGACCCCACATGTACCACAGTATATTGTTTCTATCTGACTTTCATATTTCTAATCTACAGTAGTTATTCTGCTAGATTGGGTAAAACAAGCTAGTTTTATTCCCCAAATGCATCCTGATGCCTTAGCTGCACACGACCCTGTCTCTGGTTCAGGGGCTTTCCTGCCTTGAGTCGCGTTCATTAGATCTGACCATAGTTACGGAAATAGTTTAACTCGGCCAATATAATTTAGTCCAATGAGAATCACTAAAGCAAGTAGGCTATTTTTGTGATTAAAGATGATAGTTTGCCATTAAATTCCCTGGGACACTGCTTGATGTAGTTTTGTCCATTCTGGTACAGGAAAGACACTAACCAGCATGTTTTAACTGTTTCCCTGCTCCACCACACCTCATTCAATGATTGACACACAGCTTTGAGAACCAGGAATAAAATAAATGATTCAAGCACATTTCTCAAGAAAAATTCAGTTGTCTAATTAAAACTATTTTTTTACAGATTTAATAATCAGTGACTATTATATTTTGCCCTTGGCAAAGTAGTTAGCACCGAAGCAGGTCTTCTGGTCATTTTCTACATTATCTGTAGATCAGCTGATAAACGGTCTAAATGCGAAGCTATATATTAGATCTGGGAATTTAGACTGATAAATTTGCAGCAATTCAATAACGTTTAATCTAAAGAAATATCTAAACTTCCACATGACTAATGATGCGCACAAAATCTGACGGGTTTAAAAAAAAAAGCCAGAGGCTGAAAGATGCTTCTAACTTTGTGGAGCAGTTTGAGTCATTTCAAAGCCTTCAGCAATAAAACACCATACTTTCCAATGTCTGACAGTCATTAATGGTAGTCCAAACGCCTCCCAACGCACCAAAGACAAATCTGTGAGGAAAGTGTTTGGGGAAAGTGTCTTCCATCACTTGTCAGCCAACAAAACACATCAGTCTTTTTCTCTGGGACACTTTTTGGGATACAACTTAATGATCTCATGTTTGAAATACACAATTCTATATTACTTATGTGTCTGAAATATATGGACTCATGTTTTGTGCAAAGGGTCCCCAATGTTACTTTTTTGAAGGGACCTCCAAGGGTTAAGGTAGGAACAAACTGTACACTGCAAAAACTGATTTCTAAGAAAGTTTTTAAAAAAGCCAAATTTTTAGACATTTGTTTTCTTAATTTTAGTCATAAAAGAAAACAAATCTCTAGAAAAAGTGTTACTCAAAATAAGGTAAATATTTTTATTGGCACTGCTCCCCCTCGTCCACAGTTCACTTCAGGACCGTGGACAGAGGCATGCCAGAAAGTGCCCCTCCTCCCCCACTGCAGCAGTTGGCGCAGCTGATTGAGATCAACCCTGATCACCGCTGTGTGGCAGTCTTCAAAAGCCTGCACCTTCCAGTTAACCCATTTAGCCCCACTGGCAACTATAGTTGCCTGTCATTTTTGACTCACAATAAAAAATTGCAGTGTTACTAATCCAACTTTTTCCACTTATTTGCTAGTAAACAACTTAGATAAAAGTTTTGTTTAAAAAGAAATGTTTCCAAGTGCTTCCTATCGTATGACATCATCTGCTTCCTGCTGAAGACATGGCGACTGCAAATCATCCTGGAAACAGGTAATTTTTGCACATTTCTGATGAACTGCCCCAAGACATATTTGTAATAATTTACTCATTCAAGTCTCTAGAGTAACCCTCCACCCAAAAATTATACCAAAGATAAATATATATTTTTTAATAGGCTTATTTCTGTGAGCGGCTAGTAAAAATATCGCTCAGGGAAAATAATGCCCCAGGGTCGGCCCTGGTTATGACAATATTATTATTACTTCTCTATTCCTATTATTAGGTGACATTTCACCTGCTGCCAGGGTTTGTCCAAAGTTTCCACGGTGGCCCTATGGGAGTTTGTCCGGAAATATTTTTGCCCACATAAATTTTAACAGGCCCTACATGGGTTTTCAGAGGGTTTGACTCAAACACGGGCAAACCCCCATAGGGCCACCATGGAGACTGTGGACAAACCCTGGTGGGACCCATACGACTTGCCCATATAGATTCCATATGGGGCCCACCTATGTGTGCTGACTGGGCCTATGGTGGAAACTCATTTGTGATCTTGTTGAATCTGTCATTAGCCCGAGGTCAAAGGTCAGGATTGGGACAAAGATCAACTTGTAAAATGAGAGATTTGCTTTCTTGCTTTGCTAGTTTTTCAATGTTTATGTTGAGTGAAAGCTTTTAAATGTTATTTTTATATTTGGCACTGTAACTGGTAAATATCAGGAAGTGCTTTCTGATGGCACATATTTATTTTTAGAAAATCAGAACACCTTAGAGGGAATAACTGCTGTAGATGAAGGCAGAATCTGAAATGAACAATTCAGGTGCAGCTATAGCTGACGGGACCAAATAATGATGTGGTATTTTCATGAAAATGTGTTACAATAGACTGACGATAATATGCAGCAATTATAAAAGCTGCCTGTTACCAGGCTCTGTTGGTTTATGACACACGACATCGTGCTTTTGTCCCCTGCAATAATCAGGCTGACAAATATACATGATTTAACTAACATGTACACTCCAACGTTTCACTCACTAATTGCTACGGTGTGATTGCCGAGGCACAGCACGGAGGCTTTGATTCCAAGACGAAAACTCAAATCCAACAGCAATTAGTTTGAACTGATCATGCTGGCATTTATTTTCCTCCCAAATCTGCTTTAATTACAGGATGAAATGTTAATCTGACTGATCTCCTGAAAGATACCGTGAGACAGATCTACCAGAGCTGTGTCAGTGCATGTTCAGGGTACTTATATAAGTAGGTCCACACCAGCACCTCTGCCAGGAAAATGAAAGCATCGAAGGAGATTGCTGGAAACTGTGGCTCAACTAGATTGCCAATGGCATCCCAGGATCTAATTAAGTCCAATTTGTGAGGGATTGCAAAGCCCCTGATAAAACCTCTTAATCTTTATCACCTTCCACATCTTTCGACTGTCGACTTTCCTCCTCTGAGGGTAGAAGAAAACCTCTGAGCTTTAAAATGTTAGACTGTGGCGTTTGTTGCTGGGGTAAAATACAAAAAAATTGAGTGTGACACACATGAAGCAGTTAAATTAGTTAACTTAAGCCAGTGGTGATCAATTATTGTCTTTAATGTCCTCCTCCAAGGGAACAAAAGTCTTTTGACACCCCTAAATATGCGGTTTAGCATGATAAGCTAACCAGTCACTAGCCACGCTAGTTAAAGTTAAAGTCCCAAGTCATCATCACACTTCTCCGCATTTGACCCATCCCCGTGGTGGGGAGCGGTGAGCTGCAGCTGTGGCTGTGCTCAGGAACTATTTGGTGGTTTAACCCCCCAATCCAACCCCTTAGTGCTGAGTGTCATTGGGTCCCATTGGGTCCCATTTTTTCAAAGTCTTTGGTATGACCCGACCGGGTTCGAACCCTGATCTCCCAGTCCCGGGGAAGACACTCATACCACTAGGCCACCGGAGCTGGTTATGGTAATAGATTTATGGCTTTGGTTTCTTAAAGCAACATTACACCAACTTTTACACCTTAAAATTATGCTTTTTTGTAAAGTTTTTGTGTCATAGTTTTATCTATTATGTTCATTTTCATACCTGTGATAGTGTTGGGGGGTCACACGTCTGTTTACTGCACTATACAGTTTTTGTGCTTCGGATTGCTGCAGGATGTACTGACTGGGTGTTGTTTTACGGCAGAATATGGCAAGCCAAAGTGATTAAAAAAAGCGGGTGTTCTAAACGTGCGTTATGTCTGCCAAAATGTGCGTCCTGAACGTGCGTTTTGACGCCAAAGGGGGCAAAAACTCACGTGTTCTAAAGCGAGCATTATGTCTGCCAAAACGCGCATCTTGAATGAGCGTTTTGGCAGACATAATGCGAGTTTAGAACGCGCATTTTTTAAATCCCTTTGGCTTGCCACAATTGTATAACGTAGACTCGCTGTAGCAGCGGCAGATTCACCAAAGAAAGCTAGAAATCCCGTATCAGAGGAATATAGGAAAAGAAAAGAAGAACGTGATAGATCAAGAGCAACGACCAGAGTTATTATTGGGCCGTCTTTTCCTCGCTGGAGAGCTCTTTTAGAAAGAAAGGCATGAACTACGGACTCTGACCTAGCTGTGCTGCTAATGGCTAGGTAAGTAATAAATTATTTCACCAGGGTTATTGTGTTTGGTCAGGCATAAATTTGTTATACAGTCCTTATAAAACTATTTATTCAATGTGTGGAGGTGGAAAAGTTTGTTTTCGTTGTTTTGCCTGACATTAGGAATGTAAACATGCCTCTTATGCCCGAGAGAGAAATATTTAATGTTATGACAGTGACGTTATGCAGCAAGCCTCTAGAGGGCGACAGAGACCATATAACTGCAAAGTTAATGCTGCTTTAACCCTGAATATACCCATGTGCTTCGTCAACAACTCAAGCTGTTATTTATTCATTTATTATTGTGGAGTTGTACACTACAAAACTGCTTTTTCTAAGAAAGTTAAAAAAGCCAAATTTTTAGACATTTTATCTTATTTTCGGTCATATAAAAGAAAAATCTTCTCTTACATGCCAGAGAATCCAGGCAGTGTTTTTTTTTTTTTTTTTTGATTTTCCAAAAAAGAGCTCCTCACATGCACCGTCATCAATTGAGCATTTGAGCATTTAATTCTCTTGCATCTTCTAACGGAACTGTTAGATTTTAATATCATTGTGTTTTATTTTCTTCATTTAATATGGTTTTACTCACAGTCTCACACTCTTCTATCATTTCTGTATATCTTTGGGCTCCCTTGTTTTCTTGTTTTTCATTTCTAATCTTTTTCTTTTTTATTATTATCTTTTTTAATCATTTTTGAATGTTTTATTGTGCTGCGGAAACAAAAAACTACCACTTGATCTTTTTCTTCCAACTTCCAAGACCAACTGGATATAAATTATTTATCTTTTACATCTTTTTTCTTGTTTTCAGCAACAATAAACAAAAGTTTTTGCCCTTGTCAAGTTTTTGATGAGTGAACAACTGAAAGAGTTTTAACACAACTACAGCTGCCTTAAAAATAATAAAGCATTTCATTGAGTCTTCTGGCTTTTTTATTGATCTGTGTGTGTGTGGGGGGGGCTTGGACATGTTGGATCACACATTCTTAAAGCTCAAAAATATTACAGTAGAAGCTGTTATCAGACAGGCAGCTGTCAGCGTGTGCAGGCTGTACTTGGGGTCAACACCTCATTTAAGTGGGGGTCTCAAGGGTGACAGGTTTTTACCACAGAAGATTGTCAAAATAGATTCTGAACTCATACAAAAAAAATAAAGCATATATCAAATTAGCAAAAGTCTGGGTGAAGAATACCTGCAGGAATTTGATACTACACCCAGAGCTGTAATTGTTTAGAAATTGTGTTTTCTATAACTGCAGAAAAGAAAAAGCAACTTTGAACAATACAAACAGAAATAATGCTTGAGGGTCATTTATTTTTCAGGCAGGCAGAAGGCTTATTTTTGATTACTCCGGTTGTTTTATTTGTTTCTGCTCTTTCTTCTGTCTCGCAAAGATAACATTTTGCTTTATTATTTCACTTGTTTGTATCCATATTTTCTTTTCTGATTAAGAAGTTCTGAAGTTCTGGTTTTGACTTTACCCGTGAATTTCTGTATGTGACTGTTAAATATGAAGAAAGAATGTAATATTGGTATAGTACAAACAGTGATGGAATGTATACAAGTAGAAGTACTTTGTTATTGTACTTAATGTTAATCTCTCTGTACCTGTGTGTGTTTGCATGGTTGTAGGTCTGTGTGTGTGTGTGTGTGTGTGTGTGTGTGTGTGTGCGTGTGTTCATTTAAGAGCCTAATCTACTTGCTCTGTATCAGAGACTCTTTGTGTAATCAGTCCTGGGGGTGGTGTGTGCGTGTGTGTTTTTGCACCATTGTGGGGACAGTAGCCAGACTGCACCTTCACGGTATGAGGACTGATTTTTTTGTGGGGACCACGTTGTTTGTCTCACTGAACCACTGCACTTCCGTGGGTCTTCCATTCATTATGCACTCACATATTTAGCAACAGAATGCCACTGGTGTTAAGATGTTCGTGACTCAATAATATCAGAGAAGGAGAAACAGCCGCCTCCTACCTGCTGTCCATGGTGCTAAGGAACACTGTCCATGGTGACTAGAGTAGAGTAGGAAACTGCTCCTCTTGGGCTCGGGAGCTGTCCATGGTGCTGAATACATGGAGCACAGGAGGAGTGCTGTCCATCTTGTCCAGGCAGGAACTGTAACAAGATATTTTTTGAGCTCAATATTTGCGTTTAATTCACCATTAGCATTGTTAGCTTAACATTAGCCTCTAGCCTACTTCACCTGATATTAGAGTAAAACAAAAAGATACAGTGGCTTCTTACAGGTACAACAAATAACTGCTGGGTCGCTCCTGTTTACTGGCTTCGATTCTGTAAACAACTCTGGAGCTCTTGCCTGCCAGTGTCGAATGTCTGCCATGTAGAGAGTTGATTTTTATCTTCCTAATTTTAATAAAATAAAGGTTTCTTATTTGTAGGAAAAGAGAGCGACCGCTACAAAAGGTGGCTAAATGAAGCAAAAAAAATGTGGGTACAAGAAAGTTTAACCAACAATAGAGATGAGGGATGGCAATACACATTTTCAAGAGGTTGGGACTCAATTCTCACCCAGCACATGTAGGTGTGCCCATCAATGTGCACCTGACAGTTCCACATGCCACTCCCACCGAGAATACCGGAGACACCGGAAAAAACGGCATGTCATTGATTCCACAAATGACAACTTGTGAAGAAGCCATCAAGTGGAAGCCAAAATTGTCAGGTTAAAAAATGTCACCCATGATACTTGCCTGTCTAAGAAGAAACTTTTATTTTATTACTTTTATTACAGTCAGGTAGCCATTGCTACAACAGTAGGTGATTGAACTTCTGGTATTCGTTCCAATGCATAAGCCACTATTGTTTCGTGATGCTATGCTCTGTTTACACCCAAACGTTTATCAATGTTCTGCGTGTGTCGGAAAATTTAAAGGGGCAATTATGATGTTAATAAACCTATAAGAATCAGTTCGTGGTGTACCTTCTGACGTATCCTTCAAAAAAGGTCACAACTAAGTGCTTTGTTATATCTGCTGAGGGAATTCTTTTGACAAAATTGGAAGCAGCTACATTAGCATCTGACATTTGCTTTGATAGAACAAGGACACCCAAAGAGCTTTTACATTTTGAAATTAATCTTTTACTAGTTAAGTAAAAGTAGAAAA
Source organism: Aphyosemion australe (assembly GCA_006937985.1). NCBI lineage: Eukaryota > Metazoa > Chordata > Actinopteri > Cyprinodontiformes > Nothobranchiidae > Aphyosemion > Aphyosemion australe. The sequence goes on from SSNS01000036.1 coordinate 1,445,257, forward strand.
ACCATAGGAAATATGCTAAATATCTATATATTTAATATGAAACAAAGACAAATTAATCTAGTTTGGTTTTTAACTAACAGACCCTGAATGATGTTAACAGTAATTACAGCCAGAATCTTCTTTTCCTATCCATCCCATTATGATAAAAATAAAAGAAGCTATTGTTTGTGTTCATAAACTATTATTTTTAGTGCAGTTCCCTCGAGTTCATAGCATGGCCACAGTGATTTCAGTGGATCTGTGCATGACAGAACACACTCGAAGAGGAAAAAGGTGAAAAGCAGATGACATTAAAGACACTTCTATACAGAAAACCTGAATCTGAATGGAAACATGTCACCTCAGGGGTACATACACCAACTCATGTCTCGGCCAGGTGATTGGTTATTGATTTTCCATCAGTGTGGAAGATTGAGACGAGGTTTTTGGCAAACGGAGGCAGAAGAAATGATGATGTTCATGGACTGTATGTCATGTTCACAGATGACACTGCAGAGTCTATTCAATAGATCCAGTTAATAATCAGGGTTGTAATGACATGTAGCACATTACTGTGGCAGTATTGACTGGATGTTCCACCCTGTTGGGCCTTTCAGTGATATGGTCATCCCGTTTTCTAATTACACACTCTGACAGCCCCCTCTCCATACCCTGCATGGCTATTCAATAGCACCAAACACACAAGTAAGACAGAAGTCTGGTATTTTTAATGAATAGTAATGTGATATTTGTATTCATAACACAGACAAGCAGGGTTTTTTTTACCGTGCTTTTCTCCTTTATGACAGTGAGAAATGAAAAGAGCGGCAGAGGCCTTTCATCTGCCACCAAGCGAAAATAAGCGAAAGAAGAGGGCAGAAAGTTTGATGAACCACGTCGCTACTTCCTCTGTGCTTTCTCTCTCGTTGCTCCGCACGCCACTCAAAAATCCTCCATGATTTAAAATTTGTTTTTCTCTTTACATTTTTGTCTAATGTTTTGCAAAAAGCCCAAGGTCTCCAGAGTTGGAGGGATTTCTATCTAAATTTCGATATCTGAAGTATAGATATACGTTTACTTACTTTTTAAATGTAGTGTTTTACACAGTTTTCTGTGCATTTGTTTATTGAAAGAAATCTGAATTTTTTTTTTACTGGGAGTATGTATGTCCTAATTACCTGTCGTTATACATTTATTTATTATCTTCTTTAAGCCAAAGACAAAATCAAAGGTTGCTTTGTTACATCATCTAAACATGGCTATTGCATGAAACATTTTGTTTGATTTAAAGGAATTAAACACTCTCTAGTGTGGCCTACAGTATGTACACCGGTCTCTAGTATTAATAACTGCCTAGCGGGACGCTTTCAGTGAAAAGAACAACTTGTGCTCCTGTTTCAGGAAGTAGAAGTTAGAGGAGTGAAAAATTACCGTGTTTGGAGTCTTACTTATTAATATTCATGACATAAAATCATCTGACACTTGACTCTTCTGCTGCCTCCGTTCGCTCTCCTTTCTTGGGTAAAAAATGTAACATTGATGTTTTATCTCCACAAATAAAACAAGCCTGAAGGAGTTCTGCCATGTTGTGGAGTTGCTAATGCTAACGATTAGCTTGTAGATCAATACTGCTCTTCCCATTCCTTAACCAACAGTGTGACGTAGACCTGAGTGGCTTTTTCTGACCTGAGCGTTTCCCCGTCTATTTTCTGTAAGCGGCTAATTCAGGAAGACTATTTTCATGTTCAGCCTGCATATACAACTCAAAGTGATCGATCATATTCAAAAAGTGTCACACAGTTCCTCAGTGAATATCACCTTTAATTGAAATAAAAAATAAACAAGTGTGTCATGTTACATCATGGCTATTTTACCTGTGTGAGTTAGCATGCAGCATTGTGTGTGATTTAAACTAAGTGATTGACGTGAAAGCTTCTCTTGTTTGGGTGATGTTGTGGAGTTTTGTGGTGATTGTATTCCTTAAAAGAGTACTTTTCACATTGTGCAGTTCTAGCAGCTTAAAGCAGGTGCATTTAAACTTTCCTGGGGAGTACAGGAATGTTAACCAACAAGTCTTGTTAAATGTGCTCCCTGAATGACTATTTTTTTCATCAGAAACACAACAGATTATCAGATAGTAAACCTAAATCTGTTCAGCTGAGAGAGCAATGTTGTTTCAGCAGAGATGAGAGCCGATAAGTGCCACAATAATCCTGCTCTAAACAAGTCATTTTCCACACATGGCAGAGCTCAGTCCTGAAACGTGTTATTTTACTGAGGGGCTGAAAATGTGCAGGTTTTAACCTGACATTTTGACTTTTCCCCACATTGATTTTATTATCACACCATGGTGGTGATGAGCTACAATGTAGCCACAGCTGACAGAGGTGAGGCTTCTGAGCACTGGCGCCACCGCTCCCTCCGACTACCACCAACAGGTAAGGTGGGTTAAGTGTTTGCCAAAAGGACACAACAGCGGCATTCTCTGCCAGGAGCCGGGATTGATCCTACAACCCTCTGATTACTGGACAACCTGCTCTACCTCATGAGCTACTGCTGCCAATAGAAGTGCATCATCAACTGCAACAGGTGGGATGCAAACATGCAACCCTGCAGTTACGGGCGGGCATTAACGCAAGTGTCGGAGACATGCCCACTTTTATAACTGTCCATTGAAAGTAATGGAGACTAAGCCTGTGATTGGTCAGGGTGCTGCTTCCTTTAAATTAATCAACAACAATGCCATTCCCCCTTAAAAAAATTAAAATAGTGGCGGAGATATCTAGCGACAGACATGGAGCAGATTGAAGGATGTCTAAGTCCAACAATATAAACATTTATACACTCGTGACTGAAGGAGTACAAAGATATGCAGCAAACTTCATGAATGGAAATAACGTTGGTTTAGAGGTGCGACTGAATAAAGAGGTGGAGGAGAATGAAGGACAAATGTGTCCTTTTAAAATGTCTCTGAAAGACATAAACGCAGTATAAACACACTGGTTTATACTAGGGTTGTAACGATGCTTCGAGAATCGATTTAAAATCGGTACTAACTAGTTTAAATATCCATCGTTGTAGAAAAAAAGAAAATCAATTGACACCAGCCTGCCAGAGACATAAATGCAGATGACATTCAAAATAAATAAAACCTTTTTTGAGCATAAAAAGATTTGTGATCATTTCCTCATCATCTTTAATTACCGCTATTACCTTGTTCAGTGTTAAGTTTTGTTAGTAAGACAATAGAAAGTTGCAATTTGAAACAAGGACTAAAGGTCAATAGTAAAAAATAATTTATTTTCCCATAAAATAACTGAAATTCATTTTGCTGTGAGAAATTGTGAAAAATCGGAATTGTGAACTTACAATCGAATCGAATCGTGGATTGAGTGAATCGTTACATCCCTAGTAAATACACTACTGTGGACCAGAGACATGAGTGCAATGGTGGCAGGATACCCCCCAGAAAAGCATTTTACGCCCTCTGTTGTCCTGGCAGGGAATTGCTTTGCAACATTCCCCAGGCAACAGAGAAGTCTGTTCAAATAATGACCAATTATGACCAATCCCAGGAAGTGGCAAAAAATTAGGATGAAAATGAGTCAAGAATGCTAGAACAGGAGCTACAGGCTTATTTTCTAATACCCGAAGGAAAAAAAACATCACTTAGATTAAGAAATAAATAATTTTGACAACACCCGGGAGCAGAACAGGCAATAACATAAAGCATAGGTCCAGACCACCACGCTACAGAGATGCAACATGAACTTTATCTAAAGAGACATCCATAATAAATCCCACCTGTCCTTTGTGGAAGCACCTTGTTATGATCCAAATCCATGTCACTGTAATATTAACACACAGGAGAAAGTGACTGCTGCTTGTTGTTGAACAATTATAGAGCATCATGTCCGTAAAAGACATAGAAACTGAAATCATTTAAATCCTGAGGGTGTTAGCAGGCTGCATCACAAACAGCGGTAATCTTACATCAATGTAATTACCCAAGAAACAAGAACAATTTCACAACAACACTTGAATTATTCATACAACCAGCAAGCATTTTAATTGGCTATAAAATATTACCAACACAATCAAGAACCAACAGATTCCAGTCAGGGTTTACCACACGCGCTCATGTAGTCAGAGGAACTGTCAGATCACTGAATCTCTACATCATCTACAGCAGTTAGATCAATTCAGACCAACCAGGCATCATAATAAATATTCATCACCAGTCCTGGAGCCAGAAAAGCCCCGTAAATCATCTGTTATACGTTACAGTACAGATCCACATTACAGATGTGATAAATCAGTTTGTTTTGATTCACCAATGTACATAATGCAATAGAGCAGCCATGTTTTGATGCAGTTTTGGGATTAAATCGAGATGCATCCATTTATTAAGTATAAGAATCTGATTATATTGAGTAAGAAAGTAGATGTGTTTTTTTTTCAGGTATCCACTTAAAAAGATGCTGAAAAGTTGATGTAGTTATGTTTTTGTATGAAGAACAGCTTTCCTGTAGATACAACTCTTCTTCTAGTGTCATTCTAGCCTTTTGCCTGCTTTGTTTTCTCTGCAGCCGTGCCAGTTCGCTCAAATAAATGAATAAATATCTAATTTTACAACAAAAACACAAGTAAATGTTTTTGGACATTTGCTTCAATACATCAAACTAAAGAAATTACTTAAAGGAGCAAGATGTAAGAATTCTACAGTGAAATGATCACAAAACAGTCAAATGTCTCAATCATGTTAGAAGGAAGGTTACATTGAAACACGTTCTCAGCTGGGTGGGGGTTGTCAGCTTTTCTCCTTTTGAAAAAAGAGGAATGTAGTTACTGTTTACACTCTGAGTCTGCGCCAAGCTAACGCTGCAGCACCAGCATTTGTAATTCAACACCAGCAGGCAAAAAGCTCCAGAGTTTTTAAAGAACTGCAGCCAGTAAACAGGAGCGACCCAGAAGTTATTTCATGTACCTCTAAGAAACCACGGCATCTTTTTGTTTTACTCTAATATTGGGTGAAGCAACGTTGAGCTAACAATGCTAACTGTGAATTAAAAGCAAATATTCGGCTCAAAAAATATCTCAAGCTACTTTTTAAATTACCAATAACTCCAGTGAAATATGTGTGAAGTGAATAATGAGTCAATCGTGGTGTTTTACTTCCTTTAATGAGTCGTTCAGAACTATAACAACCGGTAGGTGGAGTTGACAAAACGAGTGACGCACACTCACCATGGTGACTCCATTTCTGGTTTAGAGGTCTTTCACACCATCTACGATACCGCTGCTGTCCTTTTTTCTGCCGTAATCTCAAAATTAACCAGTTTTGAGCTCTTTTATTGACGCCATGTTTGTTTTGGTTGTACCCACCGGCTCTCTATCCGGTCTGAGTACTCTCGTTTGCCCCCTAGTGGAACACTCCGGTACTACAACCAGTGCAGCGCTGTATAGCAGCAAGTATATGAACAAAGACGCAGCCTGCTGCCTGCGCCAACGCGAGGTTAAACAGCAAGTATATTCCGGCCCTAAGAGTCCTAAATGCACCTCCTGTTGGGTAGTTTACTTTATTCAGATTATGATACAACAGACTGTGACTATGTGGGGAAAATGTCTGTGTTATAGTCTGATTTCTCTCTCTCTTTCTCTCTCTCTCTCTCTCTCTCTCTCTCTCTCTCTCTCTCTCTCTCTCTCTCTCTCTCTCTCTCTCTCTCTCTCTACCCGTATGTGTGTGTGTGTGTCTCTGTAATGCAATTGTTTGCAAACATTGTGTGTCTTTAGGAATTTGCCCCAAAACTTCTGGGAACTCTACAACATTTTTGCTTGAAAATAAAATCTACATAGCCAACTCTATTTGCTCATGCAAAATGCCCATAACCGCCTATAATACACTGGTCTGCCGAGCGTGAAGGAATACATATTTGACCAGCCTCCACATAGATGTTGCCACTATTCCTGACTGACAGAAGATTTGTCTACATTCACGTTGCATGAGATTTCACATGCTTGTCTCCTACTTTGTGGTGTGCATTATGAGGAGAACCTGAAACTATATTTATCTGATTGTTCTATCTATTATGGTTTTGCAGAATCACACAGCAGCCTGACCTTCATTTAGATCCCATTTAAATCGGCTATTAGTTGAGGTGATAGACGTGCTACAGAATAAAGAACAGTCAGAAACAGCTGCTGGTGAATTCTGCTGCCTGTTGACCACATTCCTGCATGCTGGTTTACAGTCTGGGTCAGGAAGCTCTGACAGCTCAGGATTCATCATAAAAGAGGAGTGTATGTAGGTCTGGGCGTGTAGCATAACTCATGTAAGTCGGGTCTATACAGGTCGCACCCCTTCTTCAGCCTCTCTTCTAGCTTACAGTGGAAGATGAAGATGAAGCCTGTGTGCACTCTGAGGCAAAGGGATAAAACAGGGTTATTACTGACTCTTGGCCATCGTCTTACATCTTCCCTTGTGTCTCTATAGATTTTGCTGTGGGTGATAGAACATTCTCATTAGTTGTTTTTCTCTTCTTTTTCCTGCTACAGGCTGCCTCAAATAATGTGCTGCCTTCCTTCCAAAAGGCATATTTACCTATATGGACTTTCCATCATTTTGGTCCAACATAATCAATGATGACGGTCGTCGGGAATGAGACATTTTCTTCAGTTTTGTTGTCAGCAGCAGGCTTGCAGCCCCTGAGCGGCATTATTCAGTTTGACCATGTAAAGAGATGAGAGAGGCTTCCTGTCTGCATCCCTGCTAAGAGCAATCTAATTTAACGCAAAGTAAAGTTGTGCCAGAGATAAGATGAATCCACATGAAGATAAAATAAGCTCAAATTGAATCTGCCATCAGCTGAAGGGGGGCACTAATACATCTATATTCACCAGCTGGGTTGTGGTCTGGTTTTCTGTCAGGATAAAAACATGATGTTAATTCATTCAAGTGGCTGAGCGTTGCATGGCTGGAGCTTTAACGTGAAGCCACCAGGTGGAAGGGGATGGAGTTTGTGTTGCAGGGTTTAGCCTCTGCATGCTAATGCAGTCCTTTGTAGTCGTTTGGTTCTCAAGGGGAACAAAAAGATCCTGATTAATCGCAGAGAACAATATATTTGTGTGAGCTTGACACAAAAGAGAAAATACTATTTTGTTTGCTGCTCTATTCATAAAATAAAGCCAGAGTGTCTGCTGAGGAGAGCAGGCCTATGTTGTTTGTTATTGGCTTGTCTGCTCAGGCAGCTCAGTGCGTCTGATGCTTATGTGGTTTTTAATAACTGGTGAGTGAGAACCTGAACAATCAGAAACCCATCCTAGTGTCTTAGGTTGATCTCAGTGTGAGGGGGTGAGACAGTGAAAGGAAACAGGAGAGGAGAATAAAAATGTAATGAGAACTGCAGCCCAGGAAGCGTTTATCACCACCACCATTTCAAATTAGCTTAATTACCTATTAAGTAACCTGTTTCTATTGATTGCCTGGAAATGATTGGTAGATTATTGACGAGTTCCTGAGACTGAGTTAAAACATCCCCTATCTATTCATCTATCTTCTGCTTATCCAGAACCAGGGTTCTTGGTAGCAGTTGGAAATCGTTCTTTAAGCCTCTATAAAGGGTATGAAGCTTTGTTGGGGCTAACAATGAGCCAGGAGCCCTGATAATTGGCCAAATGCAACCCTATTATAAAGCCATACAATAAAAAGACTGGTTTGCCCCGCCTACTTGGCCAGGACATGGCTATTAAATGAGCTGAGTGCTGATTGGCCTGTTTACCATATGGCTCTATGACAGTCAGAAACTAGAATCTTTGTGTTTTTTGTGGCGAGTGTGAACGAGCGAAGAACAAAAGGACTGCAAGTTGTAAGTATCCTCGAGATGCAAATGAACAAGTAAGCAAGAAAAAAATAAAACTAATACAAATGAACAAAGGAAACTTTGTCAGAGTTTGCAGAATCACTTGGGGGCGCTTTAATCCAAAACCAGATCATCCAGTTTTTTTTCTTCTTTCTAGCATTTACAGAAGCCTGAGCTAGCATTTGCAGAAGCCTGGGCTAGCATTAGCAGTAGCCTGAGCTAGCATTAGCAGTAGCCTGGGTTAGCAGTAGCAGAAGCCTGAGCTAGCATTAGCAGTAGCCTGGGTTAGCATTAGCAGAAGCCTGAGCTAGCATTAGCAGTAGCCTGGGCTAGCATTAGCAGTAGCCTGGGCTAGCATTAGCAGAAGCCTGGGCTAGCAGTAGCAGAAGCCTGAGCTAGCATTAGCAGTAGCCTGGGCTAGCAGTAGCAGAAGCCTGAGCTAGCATTAGCAGTAGCTCAGGCTATCCATTGTGCAAAGACACATTGCAACAACGTCTTTTCCAGGTCATTTCTGCACATGGACTTTGGTCTCCTGAAGGTGCAGACTGTGACACCAGATGTCATCTTTTAGATGTCCTGTATTGACGTCCCCAGGACCTCCAGATATTAGTTAATTCTAGTCTAAATAAGGTGATTGTAGACGTTCAATCTACTTAACAGTTATGCTAATTTTAATTAGGTTTCTGAACACCTTACTTGCTGGAACCCAACATGCTACACAAATAAATAGTTCAAGCCTACAAATTAGTAAAGTAGACACCCCACACTGCCTGTATTCAACAAAAACAAGGTAATTGTGGTTTTAAATTCTAGGACCGCTTTAAGCAGAGATCTTCAGAAGAAATCCAAGGCATTCCCATGCCAGCTTGGTCCTGGGTCAACCCTGAGGTCTCCTTCTGATAGAACTTGTCTAAAACACACATCCCATAGACAGCATCCAGAAAACATCCTTACCAAATGCCCCAACCACCTCAGTTTGTTTCTTTCAGAGCAGAGGAGAGACTTCACTCTGACGTCTTCACTCTAACCCTGGAGTTAACATTAGCCTCATCATTTCAGCAGCTTGTGTTAGTGATCATTTGTTTGGCCGTTTTCCCTCCACTCATGACCAAAGGTCAAGGGTTGGAACACAGATCAATTGGTAAATTGAAAGCTTTGTTTTGTGACTCGTCTCACTCTCCACCAATACATCATAATGAGCATTGTAGACCCTACCCTAGATTATCAACTTCCTGTTCCATTTTACCCACACTCATGAAGAACTGGCCTCATCCACCTGGGTCAGAGGGTTATTCCCAACCTAGACTTGGCAATCCACCTGTTTTTTAGCCTCTTATTTGGAGGTGCTGATCTTCATCCCAGCTGCTTCACTCTGCAGTAAACCATTATGTGCCTGCTGAAGGGTCAAGTTCAACAAGGCCAATAGGACAACATCATCTAGAAAAATCAGCGACGCACTCAGAAGCCTCCTTCTGCGCCTTGGTTGAGCCGAGAAATGCCCATAAAAGAACAGACTTGTTGACAAAAGGCAGAGTCCAGATGGAGATGATGACAATGATGAAGGAGTTATTAGCGCCTCTCAAGATAAAAATCACAAGGTGCTTCACAAAAACAATACAAATTAAAAAAGTGATAAAAAAAAAAATCATAGTAAAAAAATGTAAAATTAAGATAAAAAAGAATAAAAATGAAAAGGAAAAATGGGAACCTGAAAAACACATAATTGACAGAAACAGCAGCATGAAAAGAAGCTAGTGAGGAAGAAGAGATGAGAGTTTCCAGCTGCTTTTTAATTATTGCTGCACCCAAAAACATACACCCTGATGTTTAAAAATCCTTTGCAATAAACCCCTGCAAATATCCACGAGCATGCATCATCTACTAAAAGTCTCAGCTCCAGCCCTGGAGCACAGGCCTTTCAGTGGGAAACAATAGCCCTGCAGTAATTACAGATATCTGCTGTAACAATGAGACCTGCGCTGTTCTCCAAAGCATTCAGATCAGCTTCAAAAAGAAAACAGCAGCAGCGGTGGAGCTCTGAAGGACAGTGTTTCCTCAAGTAACATGGAGATGGGAAAGAACCCAGGTTTGTGTAATCTGACGTAAACAGATGCTTTGAGGAGAGCGTTGTCATCATCCTTTGTGCTCGGCACAATAGCAGTTTTGTTTTCATCCAGCTGGTATTATGAGGCTTTTCATCATTATAAACGCAGCTGAAGCCACTCCGCTGCTTCAAATAATGTAAAGTGAGAGTGTAACGGAACTCGGGCAACAACACTGACAACCTCACAATTCAACCCAAGTTGACCTTTGACCTCTGTGATATTGCTAAACTATTTCTGGACTTCATTTGTTTTACTGTCTGCTTCTTCCCTCTGGTAGAAATGGAAGTCATCTGCTTGAGGTCTGCCTTTAAAAAGTGCTCAGGCGGCAAAGGGAGTACAGTTCATTGATAAGAAATAGTGCTTAAGGGTGCAGAAGAGGGTCAACTACTGAATCAGTGGAGCTTATCAGCAGCTCATAAACCACAGTAACAAGATGTGACATTGCTAGTAAAGTGCCACATGTAGATTAAGCATGCCAAGCCCTCAATCAATGGATCATCAAGACCCCCTTCAATTAAAGAGGTGGCTGAGTCCTGGAGGCTCCGTTTGGTGGTGATGATAAAAAAAGAGAAAGTTCATTAAAGTTGCTAATTAAATGATAAGCATAAATTAAAACACAGGTCAGGAAAGTTAACTGAAGTGTTGTTCAGCAGCAATTTCTGCTAGCTGCAGCAGGGTGTGGTGCAGGGAGGGACGACTTTATCAGGATTAATCGATACAGGTTTCATCAGAAAGCCACAAGAGCTGGGAAAATAATTGCAAAATGAAGCACACTTTCCACTTGAAGCTTAGAGAGATAATACACTGCAAAAACGGATTTCGAAGAAAGTAAACATTTTTTAGACATTTTATCTTGTTTTTAGTTTCAAAAGACAAATATTTTTTCACTCAAAATAAGAAACTTTGGATCATATATAAGAATGTTTTACCTTATTCTTTTACTTTTATTGCGCAATCTGTTTTTATATAAATTTTATGTTGTATTGCTGTAGCTTTGGTTTATTGTTCACCAGGTCTGGTGGCCTAGTGGTATGAGTGTCCGCCCCAGGGCTCAGAGATCGGGGTTTGAATCCCGGTCGGGTCATACGAAACACTTTGCAAAAATGGGACCCAATGCCTCCTATATAAGAATATTTTTCTTTATAAACAAAAAAATTTGATAAAAATGTCTAAAAATGTATTTTTTACTTTCAAAGAAATTAGTTTTGCAGTCTAAGTATTGAGCAAAAACATACTGTAAATATAACAACAAAAGAGAGATCTGTGGCACTCAGGAGGATGAAAAAAGTTAAAAAGCCTTTATTTTTCCATGGCTTAATTAAATTAAAAACATGTCAACTAAATGTCGCAAAAACTTCCTTACTTTCAAGAACATTGAATATTCAAGGTGTCGGGTTACTTCCATATCTTCCAAGCTGCCAGCTGGAAGGCTTGCTCTAGAGTCCACTGACATTGCTGTGATCTGCTACCTGTCAATCAAAAGGAAACTACCAGGTATTCATCATTTTAAGCTTAAATTACACCCAAATGGATGAGTTACAAAAAATCACCCCCCTCAGAGTTGGCATGATGGTATACCTGACGTAATAAACCTAAAACATTTTCTGTACCTCGCTGTAAACATGTTTATTTCTGCTGTAAAGTAGATATTTTTAACACAGGAGTCAATAAAAACTTGCTCCTTTCAGGAGCCGGCCCCCTAGAGTATGAGAGGGGAACTGCAATTCTTTTCCACTTCTGTGTTTTGGCTTCATTTGCCACAGACCTCTCTTTTGTTGTTATACCTGAATCCCAGAACTGAAGAGCACCGAAGGTATACACAATTCTTTCTACACCCTAGAAGCGCTCCATGCATTTTTGCTATTTTTGATACTGTAAATATATTGTACCACAAAATAAACCAATGTCAATCCAATGAAAAATCTGGTGTAAAGTAAAAATATTTATATAAATATTATTATTATTATCACTAGGCTTTTTGTCTTTTAACACCAGCCTCATATATTTCACAGCAGTTCATCCAAACATTACTTTATGAAACACCATCAGAATTCTATTATTTGCAGCACAAACAGCAGCAGTTTTCATCGGTGCAGCCTGCGGCACTTCCAGCAGGAATATCATAACATTAACTGTGCATTGTGAAACAAATGATTTATGACATTCACGTGGAGATCTGTGGTATTTTAGAGATTGGAGGTGTTTTATTAGTTGCAAACACACCAGTCACAATCAAGGGGCAAACTCCACCTCCCAGAAATGAAGCCAAAACACAGAAGTGAAAAAGAATTGCAGTTCTCCTCTCATACTCTAGGGGGCCGGCTCCTGAAAGGAGCAAGTTTTTATTGACATCTGTGTTAAAAATATCTACTTTACAGCAGAAATAAACATGTTTACAGCGAGGTACAGAAAATGTTTTAGGTTTATTACGTCAGGTATACCATCATGCCAACTCTGAGGGGGGTGATTTTTTTGTAACTCATCCATTTGGGTGTAATTTAAGCTTAAAATGATGAATACCTGGTAGTTTCCTTTTGATTGACAGGTAGCAGATCACAGCAATGTCAGTGGACTCTAGAGCAAGCCTTCCAGCTGGCAGCTTGGAAGATATGGAAGTGACCCAACACCTTAAATATTCAATGTTCTTGAAAGTAAGGAAGTTTTTGCGACATTTTGTTGGGGAGGTCTCGTTTTTTCCCACATCTTTAATCTGTTAAAGAACTGAACTGCAGAAACCAGCCATTAAAATTCAGAGCATGTAGTTGGTATTTAGAGCCCATTTTAAATTTACAGTTATATGATATTTATGTTCAGTAAAACAGTCAAATGGAATTAGAAAATAGTTGAACAGTCTTTAACATGTTTGTTAAAATAGTTTAAAACTTTTCATTTATAGATTTATAGATACCATCCTGCTGCAACAGACCCTGTATGTTTTAGATTTTGAGTTTTTTGTTCATTTTCCTTGCCTTTTTCTACCTTTACATTTCTGCTACTTGTGCATAGGCAATAACTAAAAATGAAGTTTTTTTATTTCCAAACTTGAGTAAGTTTTCCTTTTGCTTTTAAGTCAGAGGACCCAGGAACATGTTGGGCTGTGTTTACTCACTCGACCAGCTGATTCCACCGAGGAGTCGCAAGTTTCTGCCTGGAGTGAAGTATAAAAATTCTGCAGAGCTGCAAATTTGATTTGCTGATGCAGCTATCATTACGGGAAATGTGAGGTCACTTGGAAATAAAATGGACGGGCTTGCAAAACTATTGAGGAACCAAATGTCATAAGCTTTCTCAGGACCCAGACCACAGCATGGCGATACCCAGCTTCTGCATTGTTCAAGCACACAGAGGCACTGGGATTGCTATGCATATGAGCAAGAGGTGGTATAATCCTAGACATACATACATTAAAGGAACCCCTCTGTTGCTCAAACTGAGCTATGTGACGTTAAGTCCCTGTAATTTGCCCTGTGAAGTCACAGAGACCCTACATTGAAGCTGTATAGAAAAAAAGGAGATGAGATGACTCAACTTTCTATGGAAATTTATATTCCCTAAAATGTATGCCAGCTGTAACCTGTGCTCTGTACTTCGCTGTTGTTTGATTGGGATGCAGCATGGGAGCCAGCGACACAAACAGCCTGAATAAACTCATAAATGAGGCTGGCTCTATTTTTGGCTGCAGAATGGACTCATTTAAAACGGAGATGGGGAAATGGATATTGGAAAAAAACCTGCTGTCTGAATAGGACACTCTCATTACAATAATTAAAGCAACACTAAAAAGTTTTTAACACTAAGTTATTGCTTTAGAAGTGGGTTTTAGTGATTCTTGAGGTAGAAACCTTACCAACCTCAGATTGTACAGCACTTTGCCGCCCCCTGCTGACTAGAAACTGTACTTAACATTTTTGTGGGAAGGGTAGGTTCCAGTAGGTTCACTAGGTGGAGCTCTCTATCTGCTTTATGGCTGTTAGCTGTTTACTGTGCCGATAGCTCACATAAAGGCTAGCAGCTAGCTTTTTCAGTTCGCTGACTGAATAAAAAGCACAAGAGTGAAAAGAAGTTGTTTTTTTTGGCATTATGTCAGAGCCTGGAGGTTTAAGTGAGAGAGTAACGTCTTTAGAGGCAAAGCAAAGAGCTAAAACCAGAGTGAACATTGGCCTACACTCATTTGAGGGAGCTGAAGGAGGCTACAAAATCACGGACTGATGGTGACCTGGCTTTGTTGCTACTGGACTTGTAAGAATATTTTTTGTCCATGAGTGTGGGTGTTTTTATTTTGTGGCCTATTTAGAATCAGTTGGCTTATGTTAACATTAGCTCGTTGCTAGCTCTAGCTATAGCAGGCTGTTTCAGGGTCATTTACGAAAGTTGTAATTCCGCTTTCAACCAGTAGGAGGGTGAAGCAGGAAACTCTTTAGTGTTACTTTAATACTGTTTCACAATGCATGGCAAGTCACATGTGACATCAGTATCTCTTGATCAGTCCAAAATCATTAGTGTGAATACCCCAATACGTTGCAATCCTAAGCCTTGACCAGTCTGACTTGGATTTTTAACATCAACACAAAAAAAAACAAGCCTGATAATTAAGAGCATATTTTATTTCTTTCCTTTTTCTGTTTATACATGGCTTAGAAAATGAAACACATTGAATAAATACAAATATAGAAAGCAACGGGGCTTTTGCCGTACTCTCACAGCGACACACGGGTCTTCCATGGAGCTCTCTCAGGAGTAGCAAAGGGATTCATACTGCAGAATCCACTCAAAAGCAGACTCGGGTCACACAATGCAATGGAACACTTAAGACTGTGCATGCAGATGCTGAACCGTAACCCATTTACAGACACAGAGAGAGAATGGCACATTGACACAGATGTTAGGGAACATCTAGGAACACCCAAGAGAAAGGAAAAAAACATTTATATACATAAATAAAGAGAAATTAGTTCAGACACTAATTTGTACAGAATGTAAGATTTGTTTCTTCCTTAGTTATTCTTCAGTAGTCGGCATCATCTACAAAGAAGTTCAAATAGAATACAGTACAACAATGGATGTTCACCAACAGCAGATTGCACCATTTACAGTGTTACGAACACAAAATATCATCCAGTGAATGGCATCAACTGTAGTTCCCTTTGAGAGTTTATTCATAGTAAGGCAGGTTACAGTGAAGCTCTTTAAATCCGGTTGGTGAAGTGTACATGTAGCCAGACTGCCTTAAACGTGTTCTTATTTAAATCAACTCCTGTTAGAGTCCTCTGGTTTGGCAGATGGAAAGTAGCACAGAAGAACACAGCTTGGAGAGGAAAAGCAAGGAGAGTGCTGTCAGTGGTGTGTTTTCCACTGACTTTCCTCCAGCGGCCGTCAGGGCAGATAAAATTTCATCCAGGCATGGCAAAGGTTACAACCACAGCTGTATGTAAGGGCTAAGGAGGCAGGATCACAGATCCAGGACACAGGATCCAGGGTCCAGAAGGTTTCCTCGATGAAGGATGTAATGAAATGGATCGGCGCTATCTGACTTCCAAACAGTCCAGGTACTCCTGGGCCAGTTCGTAGCAGAACCGGTACTGCTCCTGGAACAGAACAGTAAATTAGTTCTCAGTACATCCTCTGCCTTCGGATTTCACTAAGGTAAACACTTTGCTTTGAAACAAGTGGTTTCAGCATTTCGTGGAACATAATTATGTGCTTTATCAGGAAAAAATATGATGTGTGAAACAGAGTGTGATTGTTAGGGAATTAAGCAACACCTCATTCCTGGAACTCGTGTGTGCTTCACATTCTGCGAAGCAAGAAAGGTCAGAATGACCATTAGTTCACTTTTATCCCCGTCAGATTTGGGCTCATTATCTTGCCTCTGCATACCATCCATAAACGGTGTGAAACCATAGTAACCAAGGCTGAATCTACACAGATGTTTACCAACTCTCCTCTTATTATCACCTCTGCTCTTCATCAGGGTCTGGAACTGGTAGAGATGGAAACACTTTTGTGTTTTCACTTCTTTTATAAACAGGTTATGGTAAGAGCTGTCTTATTTAAGAATACATTTGCCATCTTAAAGCCAAGAGCAATGCAAATATCCTACAAATTGGGAGCTTTTGATCCCGCCCCCCCAAATATTGTTTGGAAAACTTTGTCTATTTTGAGTCAAACTTCCTGGCAATTTGTCGTGGAATAGAGGGCTCACTGCAGGGCTCAGTGGTGCTCATGACACATTAAGTTTTGCAAGCTGTTTTAATCCTTCAGAGCAGCTCTCAATAGTCAGCTTCCAAGTTTGGTGAATTGTGAATCCGTCTCCTGGTTAGATAAGCCAGTGTCTGTTGACAGACCCTGGGATATGCACGCAGCCCTAATGCATTGATTAGTGAAGTTATCCCAGCTGAAGCTACGCCGTGAGATAAAAATATTTCATCACTCTTGTTTTCTATGCTTTAAACATACAAATTGTCTGCAAAAATAACTGGTGGTTTCATAGGAAGGTATTTTAATAGATATTTTGTGTCTTGAAACTAACTTTCAGGAATTCTTGCGGGTGCAGCCAGTGTTGGTAAAATGCCAGTTCACACCATCCACTCAACAAAAACAAAGACCCTCACCACATAAACCCACCCGTTGTTATTTTCACACTTTTTAAAAGTTATTAATAGAAATAAAGTTGTTAGTTATTAAATAACGAGATTGCTTAGTCAGCTCAGTTATTGTGCCAATATGAGATTCCTAAGTGTGAAGCTTGTTTTCAAAAAATAACAAACATCCTTCTTTACATAACTCCAAATCAGTCTAATCTCAGCTTGTTCTGTTATTTAGAACATTTGATACAACACCTAACTAAGGAACACAAATAATGATTTAAAAGTCTTTCGAAAGGTTATACATGTACAACCTAAACAGGAAAAAATAGTTGTATAATAGCTAAATTGATCTAAGCACAATTCCATATTATGACTAATTAACGCTGCTCGACACAGTGGCCACCCCTATAGATTTGCTTGCCCCCTCTGGGTAGACTTGTTTAATATCCTTGATGAATAATAATTGTAGAACCTTTGAGTGGGTAGGTAGTGCTTATGCATACTTTTGAGTGGGTATGTAGTGTTCATATACATTTTTACAGGGGTCTCCAACTCCAGTCCTCGAGAGCTACCATCCTGCTAGTTTTCTGTGTTTCCTGCTCGGCCACACCTGAATGGAGTAATTTAATCCTCACCTTACCTCTGCACAGGCCTGTTAATTACACATTCATTCCAATCAGGTGTGTAGGAGCAAAGAAACAGCTAACATGTGCAGGATGGTAGCTCTCGAGGACTGTAGTTGGAGACCCCTCCATTATTATGCTACAGGTGTTTAGTGTTATTATAGCATCGTGTGTATTTGTTCAGATAATTAATTACCTTATTTCAAATAAGGGCTTGTTTATGTTACGTTTCTGTATTATCATCCCACAAAGGTACGGGCTTGTTTGTTATTGTGACTAGATTCCAGTTTGTGTGCCTGCATGCTTAGATAGTCTTATGGTGCTTACACACTAGCAACGGGTCGGTACGGCCGGGCCGAAAGATTTGGTTTCACATCCAGGGAGCCCGAGAATTTCCAGCGCCGAACCGGACGCGTTTTCAGCCCTCTTCCCAAGGCGGTCTGCCTCGCGCCGAAACCGGTCCAACACACCCACTGCCGACTGATTGGTCGGCTCAAATTCACGCCTACCTTTAGGGGGAACCTCCGATTAGCTGATAGAATCCGCCAGCGCGGGCTTCCCGCATGCGTGCTTCATTATCACTCTGAATGCGGAGGAGTTAACAAGCCTCTGACTGAAGCTGTTTTTCTCTGTCTCTGCTGCAATGACTGTGAGGAGCGCGCACACACACACAGTGCTGCCAGGATGCCACACACAGCAAAGCAGGATGAAATATCAGAGGGCAAAGAGTCTCCAAAGCACAAGGCTGCTCAGAATGCCTTTGTTTAATAAGGAAAACACCGCAGACTTCTCCGCGCTCCTTTGACCCGCCCACATCCTCGGAGATGCGCTCCTGACATCACTGATATATTCGTGCCAATTTTTCACGTGCATTGCCGAGACCACCTATCACGTCCGCATTCCAAAGGGTGTCCTGCACGATGTGTAAACAACCTGGCGGGGCCGGGGCCGACTGAGGCCGACCGACCAGAGTAGAGCCGGCGCTAGTGTGTAAGTGCCATTAGTGCGCAGGCGCTAGGTCTTTAAGTTTCTGTTCGATTGATGGTCAGGACTAGTACGCCTTGCTGGTTTACAACCTAACAGACGTGTTTAGCTAACAAATTTGCTAACATTCTTAGCTAATGTATCTAGCTGACGTAGCAAGCTAACGTACCTAGCTAAAGCAAGCTAAGTAATGCCACGGGACCCAGCTAACAGCTAGCATTACAGTATCAGCCAGGCTAACTGGCCTACTGATGGGTATTGTGTTCTTGGAGTCCATATGTTCAGTAAAAGATTGAACAGGCATAACCTGAGTTGTGTCCACCATACTTGTCCTGAACCCCTTCCAGTGGGGACATTATTAAGCTATAGCAGGTAGCTTAGTGTAAAACTGGACAATAATTTAAGACAGAAGAGGGCAAGTTACATCGTCTATTCATTTATGCTGATGACATTTTTCCATCCATCACAGTGTAAAGATAGATAAAGACTTCTGCTTGCTCACCATTGTCTCCACCATGTTTGGCTTAGAGTTACGCAGAGTTTTGGCAGCGAAGAACACATCCACCACACTGTGGTGTCGAATCATTTCCAGGATCATGGTGCAGGCACAAAACGTACCGCTTCGGCCGCCGCCATTCCTGCTCCACCAGAAACACACAAAACCAAACACATGACAGATTAGAAGCAGACACGAGGAACTTAAAAATATATATGGTGCTTCTGCTCTGATAGCTTCTGAGAGGGAGAGCTCAGAGTAAAATGTCAGAAACTGACTGAGCACAGATCAAGCATGCTGTCAGGAAAAAGGCCAGCCGGCAGACTTTGAAGATGAATATCTGAGTAAAGTTCTCATTAAAACCCAGGAGGTGGGATTTAATCTGAAATGAGCTATCTTACACCCGGCTTGACCTCCAGAGGGCAAGTGCCCTGACATAGCAACGAAAGAAAAATATAACTGTTCATTTTTCTGAATAGAATGACTTTTTTGTCTTTAAATGTGCAGTCATGACATGTTTAAAATCATGGAAGCATGGCGAATACTGTTGCCTGTGAAAGCATCACACACAAGTGAAAATGGTCTGCTTGAGATCTGAAAATTCAAATGCCCGGCCGTCTGAAAGCTATTTCAAAGAGATTTTTATACAGGAATAAAATTCATGAGAAGCTGCTGAATTTATAATACTTGGGCATCACGTGTGCATCATGAAGCTTTAAAAGCTCGTGTCAGTACTGCTCATCGTAGACATGTACTTGTTTTTCTTCTATGTCCACAAACTTGGAAATCTGAAGACATCAAAGCAGTGAAATACAACATGTAGGTTTCTTAAGCTCAAAACTGAAATTAAGAGCAAAGAAAAATATGTCAAATTCTACATTTCCCAAAGTATCTTTTGTTTGCATCGATGTTAACTCTCATCCAGTTTGTTTTCGTAAACGGCACGTAAAGTAACAGACGCGTTTTACCCGCAAGCTCTCTTCCCACCGGGAGCATTTAAGACAGAATCACGGGAGAATTGTGCATGTTACGCAATGCTTCTGCTTCTGCTTCTGGTGGAAAGACCCGGTCAGCCTTGAGAAAATGCAGACATCCAACCAAATCAATGCATTCAGACAATGGTGAGTGGGTCTGGCGTGGGGGAACTGGACTGGCCTGCAGAGTTTTCTCCCCAGTCTGCTTAAACACATCTAGGATGAGTCAGACCTTCTCATCAAAAATGTATGATCTCACTAAAATGCTTCTGGAACAATAGTCCAACGTTCCCATTAACACACTCTGAAACCTTGTGGAAAGCCGTCCCAGAAGAAAAGAACAACTTCAGAGGGTTGAGAATCTGTGCAGGCCAGTCAAGTTCCTCCACACCAAACTCGCTCATCCACGTTTTTATTAGTTTGGTGGGGTGTCCCAATATTTGGCCATAAAGTTTTTATCTAGTACTTTAGAAAATCAGCCGTTTGTCCCACGGTGTGATCCGTGTAAAAGGAGTGGGTTTAATTTAACTTACAGGCAGTGGACAATGGTTCGGCCCTCTCCACACTCCCTCTGCCAGTTGTGAACCTGAGCCAAAAGGCTAAGGAAAGCTTTCTTGGACTCAGGAACATCACGGTACGGTGACCAGCGCAGGAACTGGAAGTGTCGAACCACAAGCTGGCCCTCCTGAAGCTGTAAGAAGGAAGAGTAGAGAACGAGAACAAATAAAGTCAGAATAATCTCCCAGTCTAACAAATTAGATACGCTTCAAGCATCCCAAACTCATTCAGAGGACTATCTGGACATCTACAAGTGGTGTTCTTTACTTCCAGTGAACTGTTGCATCTGTACTGTGAAAGAAAGTCAGTGTATCAAATCAAATTGAATCATAAGCTACTAAACCTAAACTAGAAAGGCATCTTTGCCAAGTGCTTTGACCCAACATGATTAAGAACCTCTGCCAGCAGAAGCCTCTGAAGTCCTCACCCTGAAGACATCCCTCAATCTTTTCTTATGTTCCCTCCTTTTTTTACACAGCCTGTTCAAAGTGGGGCTGCCTTTGTTGTGTCTTGACATTCTATTTGTAGGGCTTCGATGTGGAATGTGTGGGCAGTCTGAACCATCGAAGACAAGCTTCCACTATGCAACCCAGGAGCATTTTGAGTTAGCAATTATTTACCCAGGACTGTTTCTTTCAGCTCTGGTTTGTAGATGTTCCACTAAGGTCTGAGCTACAGAGTGGACTTGGAAAATGAACTCACTGATGTGAATTGCTTCTCCCAAGCTTATGAAGTGTTGCCTCAGTTCTTTTGCATTTCTAATGGATTTTGTTGGAATGGCTGGGGATACTAAACCAATCAAGTGGTGCCTACTTTCAGGTAGTTTCAAAAGTACTACCTACCACCCTACTGGTGTAGTGTTCTGGGGTAAGTGTCTAACCTGGTGATGTTTTAGATCTACTTCTTCTTGCAATGGTAAATGGTCAATGGCTTGTATTTGTTTAGTGAGTTCTAGGGTTCTACAACCCCTCCAAGGTGCTCTACAACTAACAACTCCTTCATCACACTAGTGGTGATGAGCTACAATGTAGCCACAGCTGCCCTGGGGCACACTGGTAGAAACGAGACTGCCAATCACTGGTGCCACCGGTCCCTCCGACCACCACCGTGGGTTAAGTGTCTTGAGACTTTAGGGTCCAAAGGAAGTTTTTGACAGTATCTCTTTTGTTGGTCAAACATACATACTAATGCAAACAGAGCCATATATGTATATTTCAGTCTAATTTCAGGGCATAACTTAAAGTCCTGTGTTTATTCCTTCTTATTAACCATTTAGTTTCTGTTGGTTTAAACGGTTTTGCTTCTTTTAAAGATGACTGGAATTATTCCCCTTCCTTTTAAATATTTTTCAGTTTTCACCCAGGTTTTCTCAGCTCAAGCTAAGGAGTGCAAAGTTCCTCGTTTTTAAACTGTTGTGAGATTCTTCTTTCATGTGAGCTGAACTCACATGCAAATCATTTCCCCTCTAACTCAGTACAGTTTTAAACCTCAGAAAAGTACATCTTTCAGCTTTTTAAATGAGAAGCAAAATGTCTCCAAAAAAATAAGTAATCCAGTCACCTTTTCAAAAATCACCTGGTTTGTTTGGGGGTATGTGTTGGACAGACAACACTACAACACATCCAATGTGTCATGACTCATCAAAGGAGGCGGTAGGTTCTTAGAATGGGTTAGGTCTGGAAGATGTAAGAATTCCTCAAGAGCAAAGGAGCACTGAAGAGACCTGGACCACTTTACAAAAATGTTTTCAGTCATCAAGTCTTTGAATTCTTTCAAATTCGTTGGAAGCACATTGAATTCAAAACTGCAAGACTAAGCT
Source organism: Aphyosemion australe (assembly GCA_006937985.1). Taxonomy (NCBI): domain Eukaryota; kingdom Metazoa; phylum Chordata; class Actinopteri; order Cyprinodontiformes; family Nothobranchiidae; genus Aphyosemion; species Aphyosemion australe. Next base: position 1,467,241 of record SSNS01000036.1, read on the forward strand.
TCACACAATTGTAGGATATTAAATAAAAAAACTGTAATATTATAAAAACCTACATTCTTTGTGTTCTTTTTTTTACCTCAAGGTTTAATGCTTCCTTTGCTGTATGGATTTTTACAGACTGGCAGCTTAAACTGCAAATATGATTTAACTGAATTTGAACATAGTTAGATTATAATTAGACTGAAATTACCTTAATTTACTTGAACATAAACCAAACGTGTTTGCCATAACCCCAAAGCGTTTAAAAAGCAAAGCAATTACAAAATGAACAAAAACACACAAGTCTGCTTTTTTTCTTTTTTGCGGGGGTGGGGGGACTTAAACCAGATGCAGAATAGATTGTGGGAAATTTAATTGGCAAAGAAACCTAAACATAGTCCTCCTTAAAGCCATGAGCTAGAGTTTTTTCTCATAGGGCACCATCTAGAGGCAGAAAAAATGTTTTGCACCTTAAGCCCCTTTGCCTACTTCTGTGATTTCGGCTGGAAGCAACAGAGCTAAAGCACATTGTTTTACAGTTATTTTCACATTATGCTGTTAACTTATAGACATATTTTAAATATTTGTCCATAAGAAATGTCGCCAACTTCTGCAAACACGCGCTCACGTGTGTGATTGACATGTGTTCGTACGTGGAGGTCAAACACTACTAGCTAATGCTGAGTGGTGCTCAGTTCAAATTACATGTGGCTCTAAGGGACAGGGGGGCAGACTTAGCAAATAAAAATGACATATTGTCTACATTATATCCCAGAACAGGGTAAGGCTATCACTTCTATGGATTTCAAAAAATCAAATATAATCCTAGCCTAGAGATCTAGACGGAGAGTAGCAGAAGCAAAATGATTTTACTCTGCATGTCGGTCTAGCCACCCTTCATTGGAACCTCAGCAGCCTCGGCCAGTCTGGTGGCGTGCTAATCACAGCGCTCTATCGGTTTGGTGGCTGGGATGCTGTTGCAACTGAGTGAAACTAAGATGGCAACAGCTCATTTGAAAAGGCTTTGTATTAACTTTGGACTATTTAGACTTGGACTTTTATTTGAGTCAAGAGCAGATAGAGGTACTTTATTTAGATAAAGGATGTATTTACGTTTTCTACGACAGAGTATGGCAGATAGTCCTGTTAACTGACATCCATAGTGGTGAGTAGGTCACGTTGTTGGTTGTCCAATAGCATGTGGAGACAGTTTGAAAGACAACCGTAGATCCCACCCTTGACTGAGATCCATCAATGGGTCATGACCAGACTGTATATTCACATATAGGCTATAGGACGGCTTGCCAGGCTAGCATAATCCCTGACGGGGAAAACTCCAGATTGCTGCTTTAAGGTTCCTTTACTTTGAATACAATAAAGCAACCATGATGTCAGTTATTGTAACAATTGCAATCAATTATTTCACGCTACTTTGCGGCACCTTGACTAGATCTACTTCAGAACTAAATACCTTCATGGGACAAAGTCTATTGATGCCTCGCTTTGTGGTGTTTCTCTCCTCTGGATCCTGCAACAAGGCCGCGGGGGAACAGTTGCTGACATGGTGTTGAGATCATTCAGGAGCAGGTGAGGGAGTTTTGAAGGCAATGACGGGAAGGATTTTGCTACAGTGGTGGTGAAGTGAAGCAGGCAGGCTCTAGAAACTTAGGGTTACTAAAAGCCTTTAATTTAAGACATCTGAAGAAAGATGCTGGAGACTTTTGGGTATAGGGTCAAAGAGGTAGGAGCTAAACTAGCAAACATACACAGACTCAGCAGTAGCATAAATATTGTTAAAGCACAAAGTCAAAATGACTGACTGTTAAGTTTATACATTTTAACATCAAATAACTACTCAAACAAAGCTTCATGACTATATAAATATAATAGTGTGTTGTTGATTGAGCTCATTTTTAAAAATGTCAGATTATTGTGCTGTAAATTATTCCAACCACTGGCAGGAACAAATACAAACTGCAACCCGGGTCACCGTATGAATCATTAAACCAGCGCCAGGCGTCATTAACGCTCTTAAGAATAAATGAAACAAAACGAAAAACCTCCCACAGCAGAAAGTAAAAATTCAAGCGGCAGTTTTAGCAATTAACACCGTGTGAGTGATGGATCAAGGTAAGTGAGCATAATCACTCAATTTAAATGTAGTACACTTAGATATTAATGTGTTTTGATTGCAGAGAGAAGAAAATCAATAAAATGAAACCTTTCATTAAACGCTGACACATTGTGAGCAAAGTTAAAATCTGCAACATGTCTGATTGTTTTATTGCTGCTACTGAAACTGTGTCTAGAAAATCCAAAAGCTTACAACACTTGAGTGAAATCTGATACAAATCCTCGCAGTAGCTGTGAAACCACAGACCGACTGTACACAGTTCAGCTCAGCTGAATGCATGTGGCTCTATGAATAGGAAACCTTTAATTTCTAATACATTTATACAATTCAGATAATTAAACTATGTTCATACATATTGAAAAACCATCACTTTTAGGCCAACTTTACATTTTTTTTTAGTTCTAATAACTTATCCGAGTTTACGGGGTATTGGCTACAGTTTTGTGCTACATTAGCATTTCATTTGTGTTTGTTATCAGTGATTTTTCCTTTAAAACTGTTTGGATTTGAATTACAAGTTCATAAAAGACATGGACCAATATGAAAGTGAATAACCGGATTCAGGTCTGGATTCAAAACCTTTTTATTCAAGCCGCTCTCAAAGCTTGGCTGACTGTGCCGACTTTGTAGTATGTTGCAGCGTACCTTTGATGTGGTGCACATTTAAATGTCAGATTGCCCCTCTTGTCATGAGAGCTAGACACAAGCAGTCTTTGACCCCCACTTCAAGATAACTGCGTGATGTTAACTACACTCATTTTGTTTCCCCATCAGCATTATTAGCATATATCAGGTCACAGAGGAAGCCACTGACTTTTCTAAAAGGTAATTAGCCCGTGGTATTTGTAAAACCCACGCATAGCTGTTCCGAGGAGCTCTTTAGAAACAAAACCGACCTGGTTAGAAAAAAAAAGACAATAATTCAATCCACTGGAAGATTAAACAGATCTTGACTGTGATTCACCTTCCCGTGAGTCTTTCTGAGTCATATGATAGACAATAGAAGAGCCATGGGGGGTTCAGCTATTGGTTGGTGTGCTGCTGTAATTAGGCCCGACTTTGGCATTCAGTTGTCTGCATGTGAGTCGTATGGAGCTGGAAGTGACCATATTTGGACAGGATTTTGAGCTTGAGAGTCCGACAAAGTTATTACATTTCTCTGAGGCCTGATATGAACCAGATTTTAGTTGAGACACTCCACATTTAAAGCAGATGCCAGGCACCAGTTTATGTCTGTATATGTATGAGTGGGCATCAATTATGATTGTTTTAGCAGACTAAATCAGGTTCCGGGAGAGGGAGAGGTGCCGCCATAACAGCATGCTTGAAACTCCCTGTGACGCCCCCCCCCCCTGCTTTAGTAAGTTTGGATTTTTTGCAATAATTTTGATGCGGAACCAAAGCATGCGAATGGATTTATTTGAAGTTGAAAAGAGATGCTTTCATGTTCTCAATGAGATTAATAAATAAAATACCAAAATATTTGTTGCAAAATAGTAATATTTTGAATCTTATTGAAAAACTATTGCATCTCAAACTATAACTAAATTGCTGTCATTACTGTACATGCAGTATAATATGCAATGATTGTAATGTTTGCTTACAAATGTGCCTCTCTAACAGAGCAGCCCCCCCCCCCCCCTTCTAATAATACCCTTGTACCTCCCCTGCAGATGTCATCTTGAACACATATAGACACACACTTTTTAAACTCAGTGACTGTAAACAAAAAAACATTTTTCCAGGAGTTTGGTAATGGAACCGTATAGAAAGATGTCACTATACACCACCCCAAAGAGAATATACAATATTAAAAATAACACAGGCATATTTTATGAAGTGTGTGTTTAGCCAGTGCGTTTTGCTTTCATTCTGCAGTTTCTACCCACACCACCACTAGACATTAGTGAGTTTAGGCTTCGAAAGGGTGGAGATGTGAGTCGTTCCAAAACCACGACAAAAGCAAAAAGTAAAAAAAAAATATTGTTTTGTTGATTGGACTTTTTGGTGATTGTTCTGAGGCGAAATCAAAGATTTTAAATGTAAAGAAACACTTGGCAGTTTTGTCTTGTTGTTAGCACCCCCTAGTGTTCATTAGCGAAAGCAAAAGTGAAACTTATCTCCTCGCTGTGCGTTCGTTTTTTTAACACCTTAATCTAACTGCTGAAATGTCTCCTCAGCCTTCATTAGTGTCTACAGGAGCGGTTCATCACTAAATCAAACAAAGCAGCTGTGTTCATGATCTAAAACATGTAGGAAACATGCTGGAAGCAGACTTCAGCACCAGGCATGTCAACTCCTTTTTCTATGTCCAGCAGGGAGCGGCCCGCCACTCTGAAGTTGCAAATGCGGTATTCTGGCCACAGATGGCAATGAAGGTCTGAGTGAGATTTTATTATTTTTATTATATTTTAGCACATACTGGCTCAAGGAAATGATTTCAAAATATGAAAAAGTTGCATAATATGGCTTTAAATGTTTTAGAAATGCAAATCTTATTTTACAATAGATGTGTCCTTTACTAATATTTAACTTTTGAAATTGGCTATAGAGAGCAAGGCTGCTTGTCACTTTGGAGACTTAATTTAGTGATTCAATATTGCAAGTGTGTATATTTTTTTACGCTCTAGCTTCTTTTTATTTGCTTTTGCTTATTTAGTTTGAATATTAACCTGTATTCACTTGGTGCTACTGTGTCTAAATTCTCTTCTATTATTGTAAAGTATGAGACAGACACAATAAAGTATATATTTTAAAAAGTATCTAGTAATTCATGAGTTTTAAACTTGAAATAACTGAATTTTGCCAGTTTGCAGCGAGCCTACATACCCGGGTGATGTTCTGAATCCTGAAGAGACGGATGATAACGTCGTCATCAGCAGTCCTGGACAGTAGCTCTACTGTCATGGGCCCAAACTGCTGCAGCCCTGGTTCAGGCCAATACTGCAGGCAGGGCTGAGATAAAGAGAGAGAGAAGACAGCAGGTCATTAGCCCACAGAACAAATCATTATGTCAGCAGCAAGTGATGGTGAAGCCAGTAACAAGACACCTGAGTATTGACAACAGGACAATTAGCCTAAATGACAATGATTACCTACAAATAGCAGTTGTAAATTAAACTTGCAAAAAAAAAAGACAAGAAAAGAAAAAACACTGATGGCAGGAACAATTCTTCACACCAGCAGCAGCCATTGAGCTTGAATAATTCATGAATCCCAATCATTACCATTAGCACATTATAAATTAATGGAGTAAGAGACCTTGGTTGTACCCAAGAGAGTCAAAAAGGAAGTTAGCTGAGAGGCTGGGCACACGCAAAGCCAAGGTCTCCCATCATCACTGCCTCTGAAAGCCCCCCCTCCCCGAGCCAGGATAAAGGAACACAGGGGAGCCGTGTTGACATGCTGACATGTTCTGCAGTGGCTTTGGGGATGAGCGGACCCCTGGAGTAGGACGTGATAACAGTGACGAACTGACAGATGGGTATTAACAGGTGACATTGAGTAGGAAGGGAGATAAATATTTATACACCCAGACACGAGACAGGCAGTCCAACTCAGGAGGACAAAGCAACCGAGGGTTGGAGGGTTGGACTGGTAATCTACTGGCAGCGAGACGAGGAGGAAGATGAGGAGAGAGTGACAGTGGAAGAAGGATGGGTTGTGGCTGACAGGCATGTTGGAAGCAGGAATGAGACATGACGCGGTGACAGGGCGGCGATAGGAAGGTGGCAGAACAAACCTACCCATGAGCCAACATGGAGGGGACAGATAAGAGCGTGTTAACGGGGGAGACAGCAAACGAAATGGGCAGAAGCAAAGTCTGATGATGGAGAACGAATGAAAAGGTAGACGTCTGATCTCACACACACACATGCAGGTATTTATGGTTTATGAAACCACTATGACTTGGTGGTGGTTTATGGGGACACACCGTTCCCTGCATCTGGTGAACACAAAAAGTTCGTCAAAAAGTTTTATTTTACCCATGGAATGAAAAGTCCCACTTGAAAAATTAAAAAAAAATCTATCAAAACATACATACATTACACATATGACATTTTACAGGCATTATGAGGTCATGGTGGTCTGTATACCACACACACGATGTGTTTTACGAAACCAATTTTAAAATTGGCCATTAAAACCAAAAGAAAGTTTAAAGCAGCATTCCGCAACTTTGCAGTTATATGGTCTCCGCCGCCCTCTAGAGGCTTGCTGCGTAACGTCACTGTCGTAACATTAAATCTCTCTCTGGGGCATAAGAGGCATGTTTACATTCCTAATGTCAGGCAAAACAACAAAAACAAACTTTTCCACCTCCACACATTGAATAGTTTTATCAGGACTGTATAACAACTTTATGCCCGACCAAACACAATAACCCCGGTGAAATAATTTATTACTTACCTAGCCATTAGCAGCACGGCTAGGTTAGAGTCTGTAGTTCATGCCGTTCTTTCTAAAAGAGCTCTCCAGCCAGGAAAAGACGGCCCAATAATAACTCTGGTCTTTGCTCTTGCTCTATGACGTTCTTCTTTTCTTTTCCTATATTCCTCTGATAAGGGATTTCTAGCTTTCTTTGGTGAATCTGCCGCTGCTACAGCGAGTCTACGTTATACAATTATGGCAAGCCAAAGGGATAAAAAAAATGCGCGTTCTAAACTCGCATTATGTCCGCCAAAACGCTCGTTCAAGATGCGCGTTTTGGCGGACATTATGCTCGCTTTTAGAACACGTGAGTTTTTGCCCCCTTTCTGGATGCGCATTTTGGCGGACATAACGCACGCTTGCCATATTCTGCCGTTAAACGACACCCAGTCAGTACTTCCGGCGCTACCCGAAGCACAAAAACTGTATAGCGCAGTAAACAGACGTGGGACCCCCCAACACTATCACAGGTACGAAAATGAACATAATAGATAATACTATGACGCAAAAACTTTACAAAAAAAGCATAATTTTAAGGTGTAAAAGTTGCGGAATGTTGCTTTAAGTTGCTGAAGTAACTAAATAAAATGATAGTAGCAGTTACAAAGTTAGTAATAATCTATTAACAATGCATACTTTTTATATTTGTCAAAAATTACAACACTTTAAAAGTCACGAATACCGAGACCATCAAAAATGGTCTCATAAACTGACTGGTTTCATAACGCTGGTGTGTAACCTGACAAATCGGGCTCGCAAACCATATGCGCACACACACACGGACACACACACGTACATTTCCTTCATTCTAACTCATTGATCCTTGATCCATTCTGCTTCTATCGTGGCTTCAGAATATCTCACAGATGTAGAAACATTCATAGTTTGTTTACAGGGCAGTCCAAGTTTGTGTGCATCAGCTCACATGGGTAAAAAAGAAAGTATTTTGTCAGCTCAGCGGAAAAATAGCTCCTCATCTTTGTAAATATCCAGACTTAAGGGGCAGCTGGATGAATTCTCAGGGATAAGGAATTGCTTTCTGCAGGAGACTTTGGCCCCAAAGCATTCTGGACTTGAAAGGGAGCCTGACATCTTATTGGTTTACGTTACTTTTTATGTCTGTACCTTTGCTCTGGTCTTCCGCCGACTGCTTACCTTGCAGTGTTTGGAATTGGTCGGAAATTGGCCCAGACACACTCAATTCTCTCTCTGTTTCCTCTTTAGATAATAAATACGTTTCAGAGAGAGGAAGCTTTTCTGGTGGTGGAAGATAAACCTCAATAGGAAAGGTAAAACTACATAAACAACAAAAAATGATCCAAATGGAAGTGACTTCCTCACAACTGGCAACTCTGAGCTGGAATTTGGCTCTAAAAAACAGAGGATGAAGCCAAATAAATAATTTAGCAAGCAGTATTCTAGTTTTTTCCTGCATCTTCTCACCCAGGCAGAGTTGGACTGGTTGAGCTGGTTGAGCATCACCACAGAGGTGCAGCCGTAGTCATACACAAGCCTCCAGAAGTCTGTGGTGGTGCCGGGCAGCGGGTGCGGCGTCACAATGAAGGCTGCGGGTCGGAGGAAGCTGTCGGCGAGCGCCGCGTTGATGTAGTTGCTGCTTTCTCCCTCTGTAGTGATGAGGAAGGCCAGGGAGCGGTCCGGAGGCAGGACGTCCATGCTGCGGTTCTTCTCGCGATTTCGGGGCATCAGAGAGATGCTGCATTCCTCCACGTCCAGGTGAGGAGTGACAGAGTTCAGAGTCTGAGGATGCAGAAGCAGAAAGAGAGAGGAGTGAGTTGGGAAGATAATCTGAAAACCTTTTTTTTTTTAATTGAGGAGCACGTGTCTGATGCAGGGTTAAAATGACAGATTCAGATGAAATAATGTAATTTTAATGAAAAAATGATCAAAGAACATTTAAAAAAAACTGCCTGGATTTTGTCAAAACCCACACAGGACATCATGGTTATCGCAACCTCGTTCATCGCGAAGAGGCATATTTCTGAATCACACAACGTGGCAGTGAAAAGATTATATAACTTGTCTCGTGTTAACGATGCCTCGCTCCTTTAACGCTAAACGAACAGGACTTGCAACTGGAAAATGGAAACTAGGCAACAATTCTGAGCAGCCTCCCTGAGTCGACACCTCATGAGCAGCGGAGATGAGATGCAAGAAGAGGCAAAAAAAAAGCTTGTGCCAAAGGTCACCAATCAATAGCACACAGCTGGCATTTAATGGACGATACAATAGTGTTGCATAATCTACGTTTACCAGACTTGATCGTTGTTCGGCAGCTTTGGCCTTGGCCTCACTGACTGACTCTCTGAAAAGATTTTGAGCTGTAAAAATTGACTGATATATAGTCGTGTCAGGATTAACAGCAAATGGGGGTTCGTGCAGGGCACGGAACAGAACTCCGACGTTTTCTAGGAAATTGTAATCACATGTTTATGAGCTGGTGCCAAATTTTTGTTATTCATTTAGTGATAGAAAAAAAACCATGAAAATCCTGTTTAGATCCTGTTCATCTTTGTTCACTCACATAGCAGCTAACTCATAAGTTGTATTATAGAAAAGATAATAAACAAAAGACACATTCTATGAATGCATGGGGGTTTTGCTGATGTGCATTTTTATGCAAAAGTTATCAATGATTAGTATTTATTTGCTGTAGATAACTCACTTTACGGAAGATGATTGTAATTTGATTGCTGTAATTTTGAGTCTCCAGTTAACCATACATACATGTTTTAGGTTTGTGGGAGGTCGTCTTGCTGAAAGGCAACAACGCTACATACTAGCCAAGATTTACAGGCATAAAGATCACAACAGCAGAAAAATCTAGTCCTGGTTTATCTATAATAATTGCAGAAGCCTCTGTATATTTTATAGATTTGAGCTGTTTTAAGATGCCAGCAATCTCCTTTGGATGTGGGACTGATAGTAACATGCTAAAAATGGCTTTTCTGCATGATTTAACTTTAAAACAACTCCAATCTACAACATTTCATCTCAGTTTATGCAAAGTTTATTTTATGAAACTTTATCTTTTATCAACTTTTATATTTCAGTACCAAGATGGCGCGACAAGAGTTGCAGCCTGTCAGAGCAGCTCTCCTTTCTTCACTCTCTTTATTATTCTTTGCTTGTCATGTTTTATTCTTTGCTTGTCATGTGCTGCGTGTTTTTAACCGCACGATCCACAGGAGTACTTTTGTGTCGTTTGTGTTCATTTTTTTTACTTTTATCTGAACTTCTGGGGGTCGCACAAGGAAATTCTCCCGGGTCCATCCACACACCTATTATCTACAGCAGAGATCAGCTGATGAAGTTGCGGCCACCGGCGCTCTTCCACACAGATGCGCCTGTCCTGCCCCCAGAATTGAGGAGGAAAAACAGGGGGTGCAGAGCTGGGCTTAAAATACAGCAGAGGAAACGGAGATATAAACCATCATTGCCCTCTGTGATTATGGGAAATGTCCGTTCTCTGCCCAACAAGATTGATGAGCTCACAGCACTGACCAGGCTCCAGCGGGATTTCAGACGGTGTAGTCTGATCTTTTTTACTGAAACGTGGATGAATGAGCTCATCGCTGACTCTGAGGTTTCCCTGGAAGGATTTAAACTCTCGCGCGCTGACAGGAGCGCGCTGACAGGAGCGTGGAGCGGGGCAGTAAGCGCAAGGGTGGGGGTCTGGCTGTGTTCATTAATGAGAGATGGTGCAACCTGGCACATGTGACCATTAAACAAAAACTCTGTACAAAAGACATTGAGATACTGGCTGTTGGTCTCCGGCCCTATTATATCCCGAGAGAGTTTTCACATGTCATAGCGTTTAATGTGTACATCCCCCCTCGGCTGACGCAGTCGCTGCATGCAAGCTGCTCCAAAGTTTTGTGGAGAAGCTGCAGACAGCTCATCCAGACGCGCTTGTTCTCATCAGCAGGGATTTTAATCACGCCTCACTCTCCTCCACTCTCCCCACTTTTACACAGTATGTTAATTGTCCCACAATAAATTTCAATACAAACGCATACACTTCCTCCCCCCTGCCGCCGCTTGGCCGCTCAGACCACAACCTCATTTACCTGAAGCCTGAATACACACCCAGGGTGATTAGGGAGCCTCCTCAGAAAAAACTGTGAAAGTGTGGAATGAGGAATCAACAGAAATTCTGAGGGACTGTTTCCAAACCACTGACTGGGAAACACTCTGCAGCGCTCATGGTGATGACCTTGACAGCCTGACCCAGAGATCATGGACAGCTCCTCCAGAGGTAGACTGAGACATCCCAGATGCAAAACTGAGCGCTATCGCAGATCTTTCATCCCCTCTGCTGTAAGAGTGTATAACTCATCAGTTTAAGCTGTGCTGGTATCATCCTGGTACACAATAACACCAATGCAATATTCAGTATGTGTTCTATACTTGTGCAATACCGGATTCACATTGTTGTCTGTGTCTCTTACAGTATGCTGCATAGTGTTATTACCAAGTTTGTTTTCATCTTTTATTTGTGTTTTTTTAGTGATCTAAGATTAAAATACTAGATTACTGCCTATGTGTATATACATGTATCCTTGTTTGTATCTTTCTTCTAATTACCCTTTGAGTGATGGTGCTGCTGTGACAAGTGAATTTCCCCACTGTGGGATCAATAAAGTCTATTCTATTCTATTCTATTTACACTTGTAACTACACAATAATATAATAGGTGTAATACAAAATTAACAGTGGTATAAATGTGTACAATAAGTATGTAAGAAAATATTGATACACTGAAAATTGTGATATTTCGGGTTCTGATACTAAATTGATATTTAAAAGCAGTTTATTGACTTTTTTTTTGAGAATTTATATGAAAACATGTTCTGTATTTCTTTTCTGTGGTGCAATTCAAACTCCGACTGCTAGGTGGCAGCAGAATTTACCGCCTTTATTCTGACGGAACAATGAGATCTTGCAATAACACTGGATGTGGCTTGGGAGCGTCTGACCTGAGTTTCCTAATTCCAATTAAAAATTGCAAATATCGTTTGGCTTTTAGTATCAGAAATATCGTATTGTTATCCTTTTATTCCGATATATATCGTATCGCCAAATTCTTGCCAATACACACCCCTAACGTGCAATGTTGAAAATGTCTGCAAAATTTAAAAACTAAAGATGTTTCTGCGCATAACTTATTCCCTAGATTTTTTTGAAGTTTGACAAATTTACCCACAATGATCAACAATAAATGTGAAAAATTCCATGGCAGCAAATGAGCAGCTTGAACCGTTATTATTTGTTTACCTGAAACTCTTCTCGGAGCTGTGAGGTGTTGCTCTGAGAGTCGACCTTCAACATTTCCTTATAGGTGAGGAGGAACTCGGAAACTGGGATGGCCGTTTCGCCGCACAGACAAGCCTCCAGGATGGCATCGTGGATGAACACGTACTGCTCCTGACAGACAGACAACCGGGTGGGAAAACATCCACACATTTACCAAGCCACACATAATCCTCCGTGCACTTATCCTAACTGTTAATTGCCCACTTGTGTGAAACATTGTTGAATTTAATTACTGCTGCTGAATGTTGACTAATAGTTGTCACTTGTCAAAAAGTCTTCAGATTGCCAGGCCCACTCTAAAGCATTGTTTCCTCCCAACATTATGTCCGTAAAATGGAGAAAAAGTGCAGAACCACGTATCAGAAGAGCCACATGCTGCCCACACGCCATATTTAAATAACATCAAGAGTTGAGCAATTAACGAGAAAACTGGGAAATTTGTTTTGACGTGGAACCAAACAAAAGATCACAGAGGCGGTAATACATTTAAATTAGTGGCAAAACACAGTCCCTCTTCCAACTTATTTATCATTTTAATGCGTTCGGTAATTGAAGAAACATGTATTCAGCAGCTGCGGTGGAAAGGTGGAAGAATGGTGTTAAAGGAAGATAAATACCACTGTTTGGGTTTTTATAGGAATCTGTTAAAGAGACAAAAACTTTACAAACATTCAGCAGTTTTATTTATTACAGCCTTTTTCTGCTTTATGTATTTAGTTGGTAATTCATAATGCGCAAAGTTCAAATAGAAAAAGCAGTTTTGTCCTAATGTATCATAATTTTATAAGCTAGTGTCAATTTCATTATACGTTATTCACAATTCAATCCAATTCAGTTTATTTATAGCACCACTGTACGACCAGTGTCAGAGCTTGGTCCGCATTGCCGGCAGTAAGTCGGGCTCGTTTCCGGTGAGAGTTGGACTCCGCCAAGGCTGCCTTTTATCACTGATTCTATTCATAACGCTTATGGACAGGACTTCTAGGTGCAGCCAAGGTGGTGAGGGGATCCGTTTTGGTGGCCTAAGGATCAGGGCTCTGCTTTTTGCAGATGATGTGGTCCTGTTGGCTTCATCAGAACGTGATCTCCAGCTTTCGCTGGAGCAGTTCACAGCTGAGTGTGAAGCAGCTGGGATGAGAATCAGCTCCTCTAAATCCGAGACCATGGTCTTGAGTCGGAAAAGGGTAGAATGCCTTCTCCAGGTCAGGGACGAGGTCCTGAATCAAGTGGAGGAGTTTACGTATCTCGGGGTCTTGTTCACGAGTGAGGGACGGGTGGATGGGGCGATCGATAGGTGGATTGGTGCTGCGTCTGCAGTGATGCGGGCGTTGTACCGGTCTGTTGTGGTGAAGAGAGAGCTGAGCTGGAAGGCGAAGCTCTCAATTTCTGGTCGATCTACGTTCCTACCCTCACCTATGGTCACGAGCTTTGGGTAGTGACCAAAAGCACGAGATCGTGGATACAAGCGGCCGAAATGAGTTTTCTCCACAGGGTGGCTGAGCTCTCCCTTACGGCGGGCGTACACTGTGCGACTTTTTCACTTTTTTGAGCCGATTTTCTCCTCGTGCGAGAATGTACGAGATCGAGGCGAGTTTTGCGCTGAGCGTCGTGTAGTATACAGGGGGTTACGAGAGGCGATTAACACCACATGACCAGCTACCGATCAGCAATTGTAAGCTCGCACGGACATTTGGCGTGTTTGATATTTTGCTCGTCCCTCGTGAGGGTGTCGCACTGTTGAAGCGGCGCTGCGAGCGTCTGCGACCCAGAACCGCACACGGCGCATGCGCAAACAGAAGCAGTAGCATAAATGAAGGAAGTGGAAGAGAAAACAAACCAAATAGCTAACCCACTTTCAAAATAAAAGCAGTGTTGCTTTGTTTTGATGAAAAATAAACTTTTTTTCTTCATTTAACAGCGGGAAATGCTGGTAATTTATCGATTTTGATCAAAAGTGGATCAAATATAATACAAATAATATGTTTTCGTTGTTATTTTGTTATTTAAGGAACAAACCAGACTTTTATTTTTATGTCAGATTGATTTTTTAACCGTAGCAACAAGCAGCGCTTGCCATGAAGCAACAGAGTACGCTTCTATTCCAAATGCCGTCCTCGTCCTCCCGTACTCAGACCAACGCGTTGCGTCATATATACTTTTTTTTAGCTGCGACGAGTTCACGCCAGACGTACAGTGTGAGCAGTCAGGTCGCATCTGAGAAGTGGGTCGTACAGTGTGAGCACATGACTCGTGAGATTTGCTCTGCGAGGAACTCGTACAGTTTGAGCTGAAGCTGAACGCTACGAGTGAAAAAGTCGCACAGTATACGCCCGGCTTAAGAGATAGGGTGAGAAGTTCATCCGGGAGGGGCTCGGAGTAGATCCGCTGCTCCTCCACATCAAAAGAAGCCAGTTGAGGTGGCTCGGGCATCAAGTTAGGATGTCTCCTGGACGCCTCCCTGGTGATGTTTTACGGGCACGTCCAACCGGGAGGAGACCCAAAGGAAGACCCAGGACACTCTGGCGGGAATATGTCTCTCTGCTGTCAAGGGAACGCCATGGGATTCCCCCGGGAGAGCTGGCTCATGTGGCTGGAGAGAGGGAAGTCTAGGCCTCTCTCCTTAGGCAGCTGCCCCCGCGACCCGACTCAGGATAAGCAGAAGAAAATGGATGGATATATAGCACCAAATCACAACAAGAGTCGTCTCAAGGCGCTTCACAAAGTAAACATTCCAGTTGAACCTACTTATCAGAGTTCAGTTCATTATGCCAATTAGTTAAAAGTTTCCTGTATAAAGAAACCCAGCAGATTGCATCGAGTCACTGACTTGTTGTGTCAGAGACTTTATAGCAATCGTAATATTAAGCAAGCATGTAGCGACAGTGGAGAGGAAAACTCCCCTTTAACAGGAAGAAACCTCCAACATATCCTGGCTCGGTATGAGCAGCCATCTGGCACGACTCACTGGGGGTTTGAGAAGACAAGTATAAACAACCTTAGCAGCTTCTAAAGCATCATGTAATGTAGAATTATACAACAATGTTGCAACAATGAACTTTGATGCATCTTTAGAGATTAGAGTTGTTTTATGACACTTTAGTCTCGTCATCACTCATCTTGTTAGCTCATCAGTCGTGTTGGACATAAGAAGCTACTTCTCCAAACACAGCACACTGAAGAAGCAATGTACAATCAGTAAAGTGGTAATAATTTATACATTTTAAACAGAAACACACTTCCAAATAACTCAAATATAAGTGTTTTCATTTTAGTGGAAGTCAGTTCTGGGTATCAGAAGATTTACACTCAAGTGTCTGTGAACTATTCTTAAAACTCAAAGATGGAGAAAAGTGCGTTCCTCCAGCTGGTTTATACGCTGAAGATCAAACTTGTTAGCGTGGCCTCTCTGAGCATGTTTCTGCCCTCCCACTCACTTCAGTCTGGATCATGTTGATCCGACGGGAGCAGAGGGTCTTAACACAGTTGTAGATGTCCACCACTCCTTCACACTCGGCCATATCCAGCATGACATCCAGCACGATGTAGCAGCCAGTCCTGCCTGCCCCCATGCTGTTGGAGGAGAGAGGAGGGAGGGGGACAAGTCTGAGCACAGATGTGAAATTCAAAACATAAACCACAATGTAATCCTCGTACTCTGAGTAAATTCATATAAAACAATGTAACAAGGATGCAAATAAAAAGTGAATCTGTTCAAACACAGAGTTGTTTTTGTTGTTTATGTTTAACAGCTTCTAAATCTGGAAAATGTGTTGATTAGATATCTGACGGAAAACAACATGTATTAGAAGTGAATGTCATGTTATCATAGGGCTGCTGGGTTGTTGTTATAGTTCTGAACAACTCATTATAGCACAGGTAGGGAACTCTGGTCCTGGAGAGCCTCTAACCAGCACGTTTTAATGGTTTCCTTGCTTCAACACAGTTGATCCACCTGTTTAGCAGCTCATCCAGCTCTACAGAAGCCTGTTAATCACCTGCTGGTTAAAATCAGGTTTGTTGAAGCAGGGAAACCTCTAAAACGTGCTGGATAGCGGCTCTCCAGGACAAGGGTTCCCTAGCCTGCATTATAGGAAGTTAAACGCCACGATTTGCTCATTATTCACTTCACACGTACATTTCACTGTAATATCAAGTTGTTGGTAACTGAAAAAGTAGCTTGAGATATTTTAGAGCCGACTATTTGCTTCTAATTCACCATTAGCATTGTTAGCTCAATGTTAGCCTCTAGCCTGCACTAGCCACCTGATATGAGAGTAAAACAAAAGGATGCCGTGGCTTCTTAGAAGTACAAGAAATAACTTCTGGGTCGCTCCTGTTTACTGGCTTTGGTTCTTTAAACAACTCTGGAGCTTTTGGTTGAATTCCAAATGCCAGAGCTGCAGCGTTAGCTCGGCTCAGACTCGGCGACCTTGCGGAAAGAAAACTGACACCCCCCTGACGTGAATATGAACAGAAGGCACTGGTACTATAAAAGCAGAGAAGAGCTGCTATGGGAAACGGGAGGTCCAAGAATAAAGTAATTGTGGCAAAAACTAAATCATTTTTTTCATGTCCATACTTTGAAATAGAACCATCCGGGGGAAAAAACGTGGTGCAATAGAACTTTGATGTGAGTTTATGCTTCAGTGGTGTGAGTCAAAACGGCTGCAAAGCCCAAGATTTGACAAAATCACAACTTTTCCATTGTTTTGTGATCAACTGGAGCGAAAATCAAAATGCTAATTTTACGAATGGCACAGCTCTGGTTTTTAAGTGGAAAAATCTTTCTTCATCTGGGATCAGGCTCTGCTGCTGTTGATGCAGGAAGACCAAGCTGTTCAATCAATGAAATTCATTGCAGCTTTTTATTTCATTTTCAAACAGAGTGGCTCCGACCCCAAAGGGCAGCAATCTGCCACCGTTCTCCTTGTTGTGGACTAAATGAGCTGCAGCACAGGTGTGAAAGTGAGCTAACTGCCTGGTTATGTTCAACATCTTTCAGCTAATGTGCTAGAGATTACATAATTACTGAGAAACCAGTTACTCTGATTATTATGGCCACTCATAGGGGCCATTCCTGCATTCTTTACTGGCCTTTCCTTTCATAAAAGCCTTTTCCTCCCTGAAGGTCAAGGCTAGATTCTTACAAACCGTCCAAACACTGTTTATTCTTTTTAGACTGACAGAAAAGTCATCGATTTGACAAGCATGACTGCCACGTTACCTCGTTAGCACTACACGGAGCAGCGTGAGGATTTAACTCCACTGACAGACAGGAGGTCATGGTTCTCTTTAATATGTGTTATTAGGATTATTAGGCTGCAGTGTGCTCCATGTTAGAACGACATACAGGTAAAGATGAGAGGAGAAAATGGAGCATCTTGTACTGCAGAACATTATAACTGCAGGATTGCTATGTCACACTCTTTTTTACAGACTTAATAGACTGTCAGAGGTAATATGTGACAAACTGATTTGCATGAATAGAGGATATTGCTCATACAGAGGATTTATGAGGAGACTGGTTCCTGAACATCTCACAGTCGGGAGGAGGATTATGGAGCAGCGTGGCTTTGTGATTTACTCACATGTAGTTTGTTCACCTGTTAAATGGACTGCACCACAAGAAAAATGATTAAGATACTTCCATTAAAAGGATTACAGTCTGGACCAGAAATGGATTCGAAGCTTTGATATTTTTCCCCAAAAAAACTAACAAAATATTTCAAATAATGACTGTGTGCAAAAGGTTTTGTTTGAAGGTGCTCATTAGCTCAGAGAGTAAAAGTCCTTCACTAAACTTAGATTACCTAAAAGTCCACAGCCAACATTTGTTTGTGAATTCTGAACCTGTTAAATTTGGTTATCAAACAAAGACATTATAGAAATGTTTCCACTGTAGGAGGTCAGGAAAAGTGCCCAGAGATACACTGGCTCGGTCCTCTCAGCAATTTCCATACAAAATCAGCCCTTTCAGGACTTTGAGTGATGTCAGAGTGATGTCACAGATCAGCACCAAAAAGCGTCCGCGGATGTTAATAATATTAAAACCTTTACTCTGTCAAAGTACGTTGTAATCTAATCCAGTCTTCTCCACAGAGAGAGCAGCTGTGTGACATAAGTGGCGTTCAATGACCAGAAGAAGCGCCTAATCCTGTTATGTTGAACATAGGGTAGCTAACCCTAACCCTAACCCTAACCCTAACCCTAACCCTAACTTTACCTGCAGTGGACCACCACAGGCCCGGCATCAGGGGGCGTGGAGGCCTTGACCCGGCGCAGAAAAGCAAGCAGCCCAGTGGCGTGGTATGGCACGCCATGCTCCGGCCAGGAAGTGAAGTGGAACTGACACACCTCGTGTTTAGCGGGGTATCCTCTCTGGAAACCAAATCAGGCAAACTCAGTCTAATGTGTTTCAGGTGTTCACATTCAGAAACCAATTAAACAAGAGCGCTGGACTCAGACACGGAGGATAAGCTCAGAGAGTTCGAAATAATGAGTGGATGACTCACCCTCTCCATGGCAAAAGTGCGGACAGTGTACTCTGCCAGGGTTTCTGTCTTCAGTAGTGTTATCTTAATGTCACCGTACAGCTCGGTGTCATCAGGCCAGTACTTGCAGCACTTCATCTGGACAAAGAACAAGGTTCACAAATGTTTTACATGCATGCATTTAGAGTGGATTTCTCTCAAAATGATGTAAAAAAAATAAAACTAAGTTCACAAAATAAAAGTGCATTGTTTTGATTATGATATTCTCCATGGGCAGAAACGATTTTAGTCCAAATTCAGGGGTAGCATCCTTGTGAGGACTCGTCCTACTCGGTCCACGGAGGTCGGGTCCTTCCTTGCCTAGATGTGAGCGGCTGTGAATTTGGACGGTCTAGCCTTCATATTTATTCCTGCCCCTAGAACAGCAGGACGCTAACACCACCATACCTAACAGCTGGTAATCATATTTCTTGTCATGGTGAGTAAACATCTCCATCTTTGTCTCATCTGACCATAAAACGTTTCTAAAAAAGACATTTACAAATGTCATTAGAGCTTAAAATATCCCTTTTTCCAGCAGCAGCTACCTCAATCTAAGGTGATTTCAAACTGGTTTCACTATGGGCTGTGCCACTGGCATTCCAGTAGCTTCCAATTCAGAAAAAGAAGAAGAGCTTAAATCAATCAATACCAGCCCCAGGTTATCGTGAAATCTGTGATAAGTGAAGGTAAACCTCTGGCTGCAACTTTTTGTACAATTACACACTTCAAACATTTACATAAACACCGAAGCAAAGCTAAACACCACAAGAGTCCTTTTGGGAGCGATGCTAAGACGCTACAGGGACTTCCTGCTCTCTAATCAGGACGAAAACTGCAGCTAATAATAAAGCAGTGCTTTTCATTTAGATGCAGTTGAAAAGAACTCTGCTTCACTGCTGGGTGTGCACAGCCACAGACCATAAACACAAAGTAAACAGCAGTATGATGTAATTAAACGTGGGGAGCAATATCAACTATATGGCTGTTTTACTTGTTTAAAGGCTGAAATCTGAAACACTAATGAATTATTAGTGATTTATTTGCTACTGTAGATATAAAACTATATAATAATCTGCTTTATTTAATGATGTAATTATTAGTGGCGCTGCAGGGGTGTCATAAGGACCCAAGCAAGAATACCTGCTGTCCAGCTAGGATGCATGCTATCGTTTCTCTGTACGAGTGGGGGGTGGGGGGTTGTTCAGACGCATGTGTGTGTGGCAAATGGTGCTTTTCACTTTTTCACTGTCCCACTACTGTTGCGGTTCTGACTTGTTTCAAAAACTGCCAGCATTCTGGGGCCCCCCTGTGGCCTGGAGGCACCAAACAATTGTCTGCCGTGCCTGTCGGCATGCAGCGCCTCTGGACTGAGTCCTATTCTAAAATATATATGGTATTATAAAACAATATAATGGCGATAAAAACATAAAATTGAACTTAACCACCTGTAGATCCTCCACCAGAGGGCAGGAGACACGTATAGGACTGAGTATACTGCATCTGGATGCTTGAGGACCAGAAGTAGCTTGATGCTAATTTGTGACATTAGTCTACAAGGGCTTGAGCATCCCATAATATTCAGCAACAGGATACAAAATTCCTCTTTCAGCTTTCAAATACATCAAAGCTGTGACCTTGAACCGTAGCCACCAAAGAAAAAGGCGATCACTCATGATCAGACAACGAGAGCCATTCTCTCCTCTGGTACACGGTGAATCATACAGGGAGCTCCAGAAATACACTCCCTCCATCCATCTTCACAGGAGGCTTAAGAGGCCGTGGAACAAACGGGAAGGGGAACTTACCCTGCCGATCTCCACCAGCTTGGTGAGCATGACGATACTGAAGCAGTTCTCCTGCCACACCATCCGCCAAAAATCATAGATCATCTCCTGATTGGGCCCTGCGCAGGGATTGGGGGGGTAGAGGCGCAGGTGTAGGTGTGGGAGGGGAATAAAGCAAAAAGGTAGGGGAAGAGAAAGAGAGGAGGATAAAGAAGGCGGAGAGATGAGGCATAAGTCAGAGAAAATAGCAGCAATAACCATCAGTGTAGAGGCACTGTGTAATCTATGCCAGGGAGTAGAGTAACAACGTGTCACTCATGAACTATTGCCCGCTCGCTGTTCTCCTCATACTGTGAAGAAATGTCATTTCAATACAGCCACAAATCCTCAGCCATTGTACAAACAAGCTCCCGTATTGCCTTTCCCAGGCACCAGCGGCTCACACAAATCATGCGCTCCTGTAGAAGATGACACTTTCATTGATTTCATTACACTGTGACATCAATAATATCACAGGGCACTCCTTCATCCTGACTCTTCTGCCACGTACACCACACCTTTTTCTGGGAACAACATATCTATTCATTCCTAACCTCCACGCTTGTTTTTCTAAGCAGAAATGTTGCGTTTTGGCTGATGCACACATGGCTGAGCGGCGAACATCGCTGTTGCATTTCTCCTCATCAACAAAATTAGTTTTAAAAAGCTTCCAACTGCTGGGAAAATTCACTAAATCCTAAGATGTGTTAATCAACAGCATAAAATAGAACTACAAATCAATCTCTGAAGGGTGCAAAACTTTGACAAAATTGATTATAGTTTGTATTTGTAATCTAAACCTTGTGGCACCATCATGATTGAGATGTAGCGGGGCAAGTCCCAGTCCTGTATGAGCCCTAAAACCTTGGCTGATGTTCCAACGTTCCCCCGTTTCTCTGTGATCTCTTGTGTTTGTGATTTCTACCAAGTGCTTCTATTTTGCAATGGATTTGTTGACAATCAGAGAAAACAACAAGGGAGTTATCTTTTCTAGACAGGAGTCTGATGAATATAGAAGAAGTGGAGATTTGACAATCAAAGAAGTATGCTTTATTTTTATTTATTTTTTTACTTTTTGCAAAAGAAAGAGGCATTGGCATAATCCAGCCCACTGATGGAAAAATAACAAAAACAAGAATGTTTTAAGTTTTTCAAATCATTCTTTTGCATTGAATAAAACTTTGAATCTTTGTTTTAAAAACAAAAAACTGTACGGCAGCTTCAGTTTCCATTTTCCCTTACTACTGAAACCACAGACATATATACGTAGACGCCTCATAAACTGGCGCTGCCTATTGGAGCTGCCGTAGTGGCCGGCCGCCATCTTAGATGGGTCTCCATTCGCCCCCAGTGCATTTATTTCTACTGAGGAAAAAACACATTTCATCAAGCTTTTTTACAAAATCAGACACATAGTATGGCATGATAATTAAAACATAAATAAACAAAATAAATAAATAAAATCCCATCAGGTAGGCTAGAAAAGTCAATAGTAATCCCACGTGATCTGTTTTTAATAGTTCACCGGTTGTTGCAACTGTAGGCTGCACAAAAACAGGGATATTGCCCACCCTGCATTGACTTTGGAGAATGAGAAGACCCATCCAATATGGCGGCGACACTGTTACGCTCTCCAGTGCCCAATGGGGCGTCTACGTATTCATGTCTATGACTGAAACTGCTGGCCATGAAGACAGAAGCTGGTCCCAGCTTTAAGACTGACCTGATCTTTTAATGAATGTATCTTCATCCACATTATTCTGACAAATACACCGAAACACCCACACCATGCCACTAAGCAGCTATAGCATCCATATTACCAACAAATCAAAATACAAAGAAAGAACTTTTTCAGTTTCACTAAGTATTTTAAAAAATTTGGTTTTCTGACCAAAAACCCAAACCCAATTTCTGTCTAACCAAGAAGTGCAAACTCAGCATAAAACCTCTGATTCTAAAACTATCCAGAGTAGTGTGGATGATATACCAGACGTGAGCCAACAGTTGTGTGTTTTTTCACCTGAACAGCTACTAAAACTCCTGCTACCGTTGCTGTCTGCATCATTCACAGCTGCCTCCTCTTGTCAGATAATGCAGCAGATTCTGTGTATTGGTGCTAGGAGCTGTTAATTTTTCAGCAGCAGGAGAAGTGCACTAATGCATGGCCAGAGGGACAGGACACTCCGCTGAAGGACGAGTGATGATGTGTGATCCCAGCAGCCGAGTAAATCTGTATGCGCGTCACAACGTTCTGCCTCTTAGGACCGGAGCATTCAGAGTGCGCTTGGCATTTCTCCTTCCCTCAGAGTCTGAACGTCACCTCTCAAACTGCTCTCCCCTCCTCTCCGGACCTAATAGTGAGTTAGCCCAGAGCACCTGCTGCCTGCCGCTGAAGCACTGCTGCTTTAAGGCTCATCTAGGATGCAACAAATCAACCTGAACCTGCTGCCACAGCTGACCACCCAGGGCCCGTGGTACAAAGAATTATGCATAACACTTGGAGTGTGAAGAGCATGAGGGGGCAAGTGACATCTTTAATGATGCAGTGAAGTCAGTCTGCTCTGGCGTACATGTGTATTAGAGAGGAAGGCATGAAACAGAAGAAGAGTCCAGCAGCTTTAAGGGACAGAGCTTTAGGACATCTTATAAAAGTGGAACTAAAAATGTCAATGGTTTACTACTAATGTGTTTTTTTTACAATTGGAAACTGATCTTTGAGCCTCGATATAGCATATGGAAATTTGTTGGGGCTCAAAATGGCCCAGGAGTCCTGATAACCCAAACTCAACCCTATTATAAAGGCCTACAATGGATAGGAAAGACTGGTTTTCTCCACCCACTTGGCCAGGACATGAATATTGAATGAGCTGCATGCTGATTGGCTGGTTTACCCCGATGGCTCTATGACACTGCCTGAAGTGAGAAACTCTGTATTCTGTGTGCGTGTGTATATGAAGTGTCGGGAACCAATGTCCAAGGGTTTGTACAGGAGTGTAGATTAACGAGGAACAAAGTAAATGTCCAGCGAGTTGTAGAGCGGGGATTTGCGGGAAAACGAAGAAGAGGACCATGAGCTGTGGATTTTTCTGGCGAGTAGTGCTCCGGCATTCTTCTTTATTGTTTTCCTCTCCTCCAACCAGGACGTTAGCAGTAGGTCGGGCTACAGGTAGCTTTGGCTCTTGCTAACGTTTACAGTAGCTCGGAGTAGCATTGTTCTGCGGTTAGCATTATCGCGACCGACGTTTATATAAACAAATATTGAAGGTAAGGTGGTGTGTCTGAGCTTAAGATGTGTTAAACCAGCTATTCTCAGAACGAACCGTTTCTCCATGTCCATCACAACTTTACTATTTTAGATAGGAATGCAGGTCAGAGATGGCACAGACCTTTTGGTATGATACATGGTGCTTATATCCAACAACAACAACAACAACGTAAATGTTTTTAAAGCAACATTCCGCAACTTTTACACCTTAAAATTATGCTTTTTTGTAAAGTTTTTGCGACATAGTATTATCTATTATGTTCATTTTCATACCTGTGATAGTGTTGGGGGGTCCCACGTCTGTTTACTGCGCTATACAGTTTTTGTGCTTCGGGTAGCGCCGGAACTACTGACTGGGTGTCGTTTAATGGCAGAATATGGCAAGCGTGCGTTATGTCCGCCAAAATGCGCGTCTTGAATGCGCGTTTTGACGCCAAAGGGGGTAAAAACTTGCGTGTTCTAAAAGCGAGCATTATGTCCGCCAAAACGGGCGTCTTGAACGTGCGTTTTGGCGGACATAATGCTTTGAGCCTCGATATAGCATATGGAAATTTGTTGGTGCTCAAAATGGCCCAGGAGTCCTGATAACCCAAACTCAACCCTATTATAAAGGCCTACAATGGATAGGAAAGACTGGTTTTCTCCACCCACTTGGCCAGGACATATGAATATGGCAAGCGTGCGTTATGTCCGCCAAAATGCGCGTCTTGAACGCGCATTTTGACGCCAAAGGGGGTAAAAACTTGCGTGTTCTAAAAGCGAGCATTATGTCCACCAAAACGCGCGTCTTGAACGTGCGTTTTGGCGGACATAATGCGAGTTTAGAACGCGCATTTTTTTATCCCTTTGGCTTGCCATAATTGTATAACGTAGACTTGCTGTAGCAGCGTCAGATTCACCAAAGAAAGCTAGAAATCCCTTATCAGAGGAATATAGGAAAAGAAAAGAACGTGATAGAGCAAGAGCAAAGACCAGAGTTATTATTGGGCCGTCTTTTCCTCGCTGGAGAGCTCTTTTAGAAAGAACGGCATGAACTACGGACTCTAACCTATAGCCGTGCTGCTAATGGCTAGGTAAGTAATAAATGATTTCACCAGGGTTATTGTGTTTAGTCGGGCATAAAGTTGTTATACAGTCCTGATAAAACTATTTATTCAATGTGTGGAGGTGGAAAAGTTTGTTTTCGTTGTTTTGCCTGACATTAGGAATGTAAACATGCCTCTTATGCCCGAGAGAGAGATTTAATGTTACAACAGTGACGTTACGCAGCAAGCCTCTAGAGGGCGGCGGAGACCATATAACTGCAATGTTGCGGAATGCTGCTTTAACAGTTAAAAAGTGTTTAGCTAGAGGTTTTGAAGTAACGTGTTTTAGTTGATCATGTATAAAATAATTGCATTTTGAACTCATGTACTTTTTCCTGTGTAAAAGTGTATGGTATTGCTCAGTCAGACCAACATCAAAATAGTGCACTAGAACATGTTATTTAAGTAAATCCTGTCAGACAGTTTCAGCTTATACCCAGCTTTTAAGTGCTCGGATCACCGCTAGTCCAATAAACTTAGGGTATGCTTTCTCTGGGCAGGAGGCAGCCACGGTTAAAAGGCAAAACTGAAAAGAAAAGAGGGAAAAGTCTGCAAAAAGCTTGTAGAAAATAAAGACATGTGAAAAGCCACAGGGAGGCAGGCCATGTGCACCAGCAGGCCTGTGTGTTTGTGAGGCAGAAATGCGGCGTAACCTTATCTCTGCTGGACAGACAGTTTTAATAATAACCAGGAGCAGAATGCATCACTATTCTCTTTATTCAGAAAAATTTCTCTTTCCTGGTTTTCCAACTTGTCAGGATTGGAAATAGCTTCGGCTAAGCCAACGTTAAGAGCACTTTGTGTTTGGCTAGAGGTTGCCTTGCAACAAAATAACAGTTCACATTTGTTGTGTTAAAACTCATGAGTTCATTTTAATGGGTCATTTCTTATGTAAGTCTGAGTAAATATACAGTTGGTATCAGAAATATTTTTTTCCTGATGTTAAATTAAACGGCTTCAAAATGATTTTGGTTGTTTTTGTCACGGTTTTGTACAGCAGAAAATTGGTGAAAAGAGTGTGCAAATACCCTCGAAGACACACCCTAGAAGTAACTGCAGCTTGACTCATGCATTCACCTGTCAGAGAAAAGCACTGGTATGAGATGCATCAATAGGGAATGGAGTCAGCATAAGAGTATGTGTGCTCTTTTAGCAGCAGCTTCTGTACAAAGACCTCCACATCACAATGTGACAACCCCTTAGTAGACTGGATGAGAATTGCACTGAAACTCAGGAAAATTGGTATAAAAGCAACAATGCCGAAGACATGTCCCATTATATAGCCCTAGCTAGGTTTGTTAGCATGTGACATATCCTGAGCCAGTTGCAGAGGTAAGGCTTAGACCATGGGTGTTTCTCAATTTCAAGGAACCTCGCCTTGCCAGGCCAGACGCCTTGCTTACGAGGACACTGTCCTTCCTTGGTCAAAGAAAACGGTTAAATGGAACAGACTTTCCCACGTGACCGCAGCCGGCCAGAGCCCGCCCCCTGCTTACGCGCCCTGTTGATGTCCCTCCCATCATAGTAATGTTAAGTTTTAATATCGAGCCTTTTACTTCTTTAATTGTGTATATGTTGGTTAAATCAAATGTGTAAGTGTGTTAGTACCTGCTAGCCACCAAAGCTGCAACTACTAAGCAACTAAGCAACCATAGAGAACTGCTTTGGATGTAAATAAACATTTTACATATAAGCCCAATAGCTACAATTAGTTATACTTACATTTAAAGTGGAAATTTGCCCCCAAAGTAGCTGCTGCCGGCTCCTGATCAGATCTGTTGGAAAATACCGCGCTGCATTCTGGGAAATATTTGATCAAGAGAAGGCACCAAGGCACCTCTCATGTATTCTTGCTCAATTAGCTAAACGGCTAACAAACGGAGGACAGATGCCTTGGAAGCACATGAACATTGGAAACCGATTTGAACACGCCTTGGCGGTTCCTGATGACGTATCTCCTAGGCAACCGGGGCGGGACCAAGGCATCAAGGAGAGGTTCCTTGAGATTGAGAAACACCCCATGTTTCTAGGTGACTAATCACTTATGCTGTCTTGGCTATAGCAGGATGTAGGAAGTATTGGTCATGCGTCCAGAAGACAACCCTGACATTAATGGTTTTTATGAAAAGGAAAGACGAGTCGCATTAATGACATTGTGGGTTCGTAAAGTTCTTGGAGAGTTTAGGTTGGTTTTGTTTGGGAGCTGTGCCTGTTTAATGATGGATTGGGAAGGGAGCAATCGGAATTCTTTTCTGGGAAAATATCACCGGTGTCACTAAGCTTGGTGCAGTTCAATCCTCTCCCAATGAGTACATCCATGTGGGTTTTGAGGAAACCCTCTTCGAAGGGAGCCGTTCATTCAGAAGCCGTTTACCTTATAGAGCCGTTCAAAAGACTGGCTCAAAGCAATCTCAGTGGTGTGTGTGTGTGTGTGTGTGGGGGGAGCATTCATCTAGTTACTGAAAGGCAAAATGAACGGTTCTCTACAAGGACACGCTTCTCATCATTCACTTTGAAGAGCCGTTCAAAAGATTTGAATTGTTCGTGAATCACTAGCTCCTTTTTGTGCCTGGGTTTAGCCCTGGGCCTTCTCAGCACCCTTTAACCTTTGGTGGTGGGAAGGTTGGCGTTATTCCAGTAATTGGGAACAGGTAAGTGAAAAGTAAATGTCCATATGTGACAAACTTAAAGATGAAACTATTTGTTTACCTTTTTTCATCATGGCTGAAGGGTTATGTTTTAACTTAAAAATGATACAAATCTACAAAAATCTTCATTTACCCTTTTTAAAAACTTTATACTTTTGATTTCTTATTTGACACCAGCATCCCACTGATCTGTCTAATTGGTCATGATCGTTCATGACAGACCGCAGAATCCAATCATTGTAGCAGCTGATCACAGACGTTTGGTGCAGCGCTATACTGTTACTGTCATGAAGTGTAAAGAGTGAGTGAGCTCTGTTCAGTTTATGTGGGATCTGAAATAAAAACTCATGATGTTCCACACGGTTGGCTTTATGCCACAACTCTACAATCACTAGACACGCGCTGATCTTTAGAGCTCTATCCGCAGATACTTCATGATGTTCAACTTGGAGGACCTTCGGCGTACACCTCTCACCACGCTCTACTGAGGACTTGATGTTTTTCAGATCATTATCCTGTTTTAGGAGTAGGAGTGATGTTTGCCTCTTGAATTTTCCAGTATCTTGTTTTGCTGTATAAGTGCAATGTTCCATGCCTCCGCCTCCTTCTTTTTACAATATTCAGTATTTATTTGTCAAAAGTAAATTCCTTTTTAGTTTCATTTATCCCTTTGACCACAGAGCTTGTTATTGAGTTGAACCAGGTTTGTTTTCCATATTCAGTAACAATTTCTAACTGTACGCTAACTTTCCTTCATTTTTTAACAAACTAAACATTTTTTGCACTCACAAGAAGTTGCCCTGTGAGCCCTTCTCCAGAGACTTGGACTTGTTTGACTGTTACTCTATGAAAGACATGAATAGATGTGTTTTTGCCTCTGGATATTTGCCAGATTTTCTTTCTTCTCTCTAGAGTATTATTTGTTTCGTCATGGACGAGCAAGTTATCTTGAATCGTGTTCGGTTCAACTTCCAGGATAACATTTCATAAATTTACTGTTTGATGTTTCCCTGCAACATTTACTGGCGTTGATTCTTCTCAGGGGTTTTTTGTGTTTTGGTTTAAAGATCAAGTGTCTTTGGTTTTCCAGTTTCCTCCTCCTGTCTACTGTCTTCTCTTACATTAATTACAAAAAGTCGACATGAAAACACTTTAGTGTCTCCGAGAAAACCAACCGCTTGGATGAAGTTTGGACTTGTCTTTATTTATGATGTTCTCCATGGCACCTAGAAACATTTTGCACGGGGAACCTTTATCTGAATTATGAGCAGTGGTATTATCCCTGCCTGGACCACATGAACAGCACGCCTGTGCTCCATGCTTTCAGAAACCACAGACAGCTCCTCAACCCAAGTATAGGGGCTCTCCAGCTCTATAGGTTTCAGCACCATGGACAGCACCGTGACTGCATCCTACAGCACTAATTGTCATATTAGTCTTAGTTCTGGACCACCATCCGTATTTTGGGCGAGGACCAGCAATGCAACAATTCTCCAGGTCTTCAGCTAAAGTGCAGGTAAATGCATGACATGTTGGCATCATTCTCCATTAATAAACAGGCTGCAAGAGCTAAATGCATTTGTCACATAGTGTTTTTAAAGCAGTGAAATATTGCAGAAGCTGGACATTATTCTTAACATTTAGACCCTTTTAGGCTGAGCTAAACTCTTGACTGTTTTCAAGGAGTCTGAAAATAAACAGGAGGTTCTTCATTGAACATGTTTGTCAAAGTTATGCCAAACCAAGCCTGAATGGTTGTTTCACCTTTGTTAGTTATGAGCAAGCATGTCACCAGACGTAAGACCTCTATCTTGTTTTTATGGCATCATAACAAAACCCAGCAAACATTTTTTTTATTATTTTAATTCCAAACTACTTTTACTTAAATTAAAATTTCACTCTGACTTGAAAGGCATGCTGGAGCTCTATTTCCTCCTCTAGCTGCACGCACGTATGCAAAATGAGCAAAAATGTGAGCAAGAAAGAGCATCCTCTTCTGAGGTTACTTTTCAGAAGCGACAGAACCGAGACTAAAGGGAAAGATGGGAGGAAATCAGAGGGGGATTACCGAGTGAAAAACACGTTCGCTGCGTAAACACGATCAGAGCCGGCAGAGAATAAAGGGAATGTCTTGCTGTCTTTCTCTTCTTCTTCTTTCTGTCTTTTTCTTTTGGGGCGCTGCTAGGGGAACACAGCACATGTAGTGTATCAGCTTCACATCAGAGATGTTGCACCACACATGCAGATGGAAGGGAGGAGTGACACAAAAGCAGAGCTTCACAGACGACGACAGTCAGCGGAGTTACAGTCGCTGACAGTTACAGACGATTCTTATGGGAGCACTTGGTGCAGCCGTGGGAAAGTGGCTGTTTGCATATGTGATGCAACTAAGGCTGCCTGTTGTTTACATGTTAATAATTCAACAAACTCCCTTTAACAACGTCAGCAGCACTGCAGGATAAACAACGCCACCCAGAAACAGAACTGTACACTCACCTTGAGTGGCGATGAAGTGGTTTGATCGCTGGTACCCCTGTATGACAGAGAGCAGGGGAAAAGAAAGAAAACCAGACGTGAGAGTTCATAATTACAAGATTACAAGATGAAATGAGAGGACTCTCATTCTCAGCCCTCTCATTCCATTTTTCTCCATCCCACTCATCAATTCAGATCAGGACTGCTCTTCTAAGCATCTGCCACGTCTCTGACTGATGACGATTCTACAAGAACTGATTTACTCTACAGGCTGGAGATGGACTGCTTTAAACTCAAAAGTGGCCAAAGTTCTTTGGATGGCCTTTAGGCTCCAGCTCCGAATGAAAGATCTCGCTTGAATTATAGGGTGGAGGGAAATGGCAATAATTCAAGTTCATCTCTGAGCCAGGTCATTGCATGCAGAGAGAGAGAGAGAGAGAGAGAGAGAGAGAGAGAGAGAGAGAGAGAGAGAGAGAGAGAGAGAGAGAGAGAGAGAGAGATGCATTTCAAAGTCGGCCCTGCATGAGAAGCTTTGCATGCAGCCCAGGTGGCTGATCAAAGCTACATTGACAAGTGAAGGATCCTGAGCCCAGGTAGTAATTCTACCTGAGTGACACTGACTGATCGGTCTGTCTCCTCTCTGCTCTGCTTGGCATTAGTGCTGTTATGAGACAGTGCACAAGGCCTGGAAGGCTATTAGTGGCGTCCTGGCCCTCCACCAGGCAACGTCCGTGTGCTGAATTCAGAACATGAATCCTCAGAATCCAGACTGGTCCACCCGCTCATCAGTCATGGCTAAAGAGATTTCAGCTGCTGTGTTCAGTCAATATTTGTACAAATACTCCGCACACACAACCCAACCGGCCCTCAAATGCCCAACTCAGCCAGGCAGCGACACAGATTACATTCCATAACTGCCATGCTGGGAGAGAAGCTGAGATGGATGGTCATTACTATGAAAGAGTGCAGGAACCCTTATTCCCATGAGCCTCTCTGTGCTGCCTCCAAGTTCCTCTGAGTTCACCAGCTTCCTGTCTGTCACTTTGGCAAGCATGTATTCTAAAGTGATGTGAGCTCACAATGAATAAAAAAGAAAGTAAACTGTGCATAATTAGAAAGATGGTCAAATCCACTATGCTTACTCCTTCTGCTAAGCCCCTCCCCCATCCCGCAGAGCTCCATGCAATTTGAATTGAGCACCACTCAGCATTAGCCAGTAGCATTAGACATCCGCTTACGTGTAGATGTCAATCACAGAGCGTGCTTGTGTGTTTACGGAAGTACCTAAACTGATGCAGAGCTAGCAACATTTCTTATGGCCAAAAAAAAAAAAAAAAAAAATATATATATATATATATATATATATATATATATATATATATATTTGTAAACAGCATAACGTGAGAATAATAATTGTAAAACAGTGTGGTGTAGCTCCGTTGGCTGGCTAGAGGTGTGCATTCACGAACGGGAGGCGTTGCTTATGGCCATTTTCATGGAAGTAGGGAGAGAGGCTTAAGGTAAAATAATTTTTTTCTGTCTCTAGATGGTGCCCTCTGAGTATAAACTCAGGATGTCTGTTTTAAAAAAACACTAAAGAGATTTTAACACTTTAAGCTATTGCTTTCAAACTGGTTTTAGTGGTTCTTCAGTCATAAACTTGAGCAACTCCTCATTGGACAGCACTCTGCTGACCAGAAACTGCACTTAACAATTTTGTGGTTTGGGTAGGAACACTACTTGGAGCTCTCTACCTGCTTTACGGCAGTAGTTGTTTACTGTGCTAGCTGTGTAGCTAATACAAAGGTTAGCAGTTAGCTTTTTCAGTTCACTGAGCGTCAATAAAAAGCACAAGAAGAAGAAGAATTTTGCTTTTATTGATTGCATCAGGGCAGAGCCTGAAGGTAAAAGTAAGGGAGTAATGTCTTTGGAGGCTCAAAGCAGCCTACACTCGTTTAAGTCATGGACTAATGATGACCTGGCTTTGTTGCTACTGGACTTATAATATTTTTTTTGACCAACAGTGGGGATCTTTTTACTTTGTGGCTTATTTAGTATTAGTTGGCTTGTGTTAGCGTTAGCTCATTGTTAGCACTAGCTACAGCAGGTTGGTTACAACAGATGTAATTCCACTTTCAACCAGTAGGAGGGAAAAGCGGAAAAAGTAATTGGGGGATGTCAGGCTGCAGAAAATTAAAAAAAAGTACAGCCATAACTACTCAAGCAGATGTAAAGACAGTGAAACGTTTAGCAACACACACTAAAGTAACTTTTATTTTAGTCTTTACTATATTTTCTGTTTGGGACCTGAACTATTCGCGGTTAGAAAATTGCAGCAGTCTCCCATGAAGTTGTTTGTAAAAATTAATGTTTGCACAACATTCGGTTGCAAAAATGTTTGCTGCCATTCAGTACTTTTAAGTGCTTAGTTGCACTTTAAATATGTCCACAGCTGTGAGGATAATTGTGCATCTGTTGCCCATCTACAGGCGAATATAGAAGATGAGCTTTTAAGAATGAGATGCTTTAACTTTAATGATGCAACCGACGCCAAATGTGCTTCACTCTGTTTACATGTAGAGCTGGTTTTATTTTCACTAGAAAAGAAAAACTAAGACCTTTGCTACTCCAAACACGAGAGGAGACACATTTTCAATTTGGAGCATTTAAATAAATGCATTCAATGAAGATTTTTGGGAAATGACCTGGTGTCACAAAACCGAAGCAAAAAAGCTTCTCTTCAAGGAAAATATGAAAAAAAGAGGGCGATATTCTACTAAAGGTCCAGGGATTAAACTGCTGAGGACAAGGGGTAAAATCATTTTCTTTGATGAATCCATCATTTCCCTTGTTTGGCTCTTCTAAAGCAAGGAATGTCTGGAGAAGTAAAGATGAGAGGTACCATCAGTCCTGTGTCATGCCAATAGCAAAGCATCCTGGGACCATTCATGTGTGGGATTACTTCTCAACAACATCACGGATCTGGGTTCAGTTTGGGGAGCAACAAGACAATAAAATCCCACCAACTAAGCCTGTTCTATCGGGTCTACCAGCAGAACCTCGCTATGTACACCCAACTATTTGTGTTTGACTCATAAAGCGAACCACACTGGTGCGTTAAACCAAACTGAGGAGGCAAGCCAAACTCAAAAAACGGAGAATGAAAGAAACAACATGTGAAAATGACTATCTGGACCAACCTTTCCTGCCAAAACCCAAAAATCGTATTACTTTAAACCCAAGCCAGAACTCTACTCTGTGCATATCTTTAAGATCTTTTCACAAAAAAAAACCTCAGCAATGACAAAGTGAGTTAGTTTCTACATATCAAGCTGCTTTATAATGAACTGGCGACCTGTCTAGGGTATCCCCCGCACCTCGCACGGTGACTGCTGGAAATAATCACCAGCTCCTCACAACCCTTACAGGAAGAAGCAGGTAAGAAGTTGAATATTAAGCTTCTGCACCGTCTGGTTTCAGCTGGTACTAACGTCAAACTATTCTTAAATATTTTAGAAAAGTACAGGCCTTGATCTGGGCAAATTCTTTCTTTTTTGGTATATATCTCATTTATTCCCAGTTAAATGTCACTGAACACATCAGCCATGCTTCCTGACCTACTGAATGAATGAACATGAGCTTAGACCTGACCTAAAATGTTCTCCTCTTAAAGCAAACTAGTTGCATTTTTTCTCTGTGCTCTTTCACCCGGAGTCAGATGAGCACCTGACTCCGGGTGAAAGAGCACAGAGAGACTGTTGCAATCAAACTGACATCAAGAAAATATGATGGTTGGAGGTTAGAAGGCATAGGAGCTGCAAGAAGACAAGGGAAAGGAGATGTGCAGTTGGAAGGAAGCCATGTAGAGCTGGGAGAAGGGGGCGGGGCATGAAGATGGGAAGGATGTGGAAACAGAAGAGAAGCAAGGTACTTACTTCCCTGTTTATCCGAATCTAAGAGATGCCAAAAATGTGAAAACAAGAGCAGATAATAGAGAGAAAGAGACAAAAAAGAAGGAAAGTAGGAGAGGAGACAAGAGCTAGTTATTGTGATTAAAGATCAGGAAAAAGGGGTGATGAAATATTGTTCAGAAAACACAGACTTTCATGTTTCTAAAATAAAAAAGCCAAATATAGTTTTATCTTTTCCCTCCTGAAGAGGTAGGATTGTCTGGCCATTGGTAGCCTGGTGCATCTGTGCTTTGATTGTTGAAAAGAAAATAGAAGAGAAGTGATCACAGCAGCGGATTTTCATGGTGGGTAAAGGATGAAAGTCTGACACCTGACCAAGCTTTAAGATAACACAGACATGACCCGATCAAATGGGTTCTGTAATGAAAGCAGGCAGCATCAGACAACAGCTCAGAAAACACAAAATATCATCGGATACATTCAAAGCTTTGAAACAGATGAAAGTCACCACCTTTCCACCACACCAGATTCCTTATATTTTACGGTTGGTTTGCCAAATTAAACAGGAGGATTTGCCAAAGGGAAAGGCGGTGATTATTTAGGAGTTAGACGGGATTTTAGGAAAATAAAATCCTAAGAAAATTAGGAAAACAAGATTTTAGGAAGATTTTATCCAAAGAAAAGAATGCATTTGCTTTTTGCCTGCTTATGAGCCAAAAAGTACGGAAGCTTATTGCCGTCAGTGCGAGAAAAAAAATAGGAGCAGTAACTCGTTATAACACAATATGAATCTCATTTTATTGTGAAAAGTTCTCGTTAAAACATATTTATTATCTCGTAGTATAGAGCTCATAACAGTAAAACACAGACATCTCACAGAATGTTTGAATCTTGTCCAGAAGAATCGAAGAAACAAGAGTTTTTTACGAAGCATTTTGAAAACAACGGAAAAACCAGCCATCACGTGTATTTTTTTGTTCACGCAAATTTTGCGGCACTTCTTCGTTCTAGTTGAGGCGCAGCTTTCAAAGTAAAAGTTGACTTCCTGTTCGTACTTTTTCACATTTAAAAACTCTGAAACATTTTTACATTAATAAATAAAAGTATGTCCCGATATTACATTAGAAATGTTAGAAAGGCTGTCAGTCTGTCGCCGTGGCAATGAGGTGTGCATGGCGGAGCTAGCGGGTATAATTTTTTGACTTCATGTACTGTTTTTTGGCAGTTTTTCCCCATTTAACTGAGGTAATGGAGGCAATTTTACTGTCACAACATTTCTTGTTTACGAAAAGGTCTTTTGTTAAAACGAGATTCATATCACGCTATAATGAGAAATGTTCTGGTTATTAAAAAATTCTGCTTCTTTATTTTTTTCCTCGCACCGACGCCAATATGCTTCCATAATAAAGTCACTACTATAAAACTTCAGATACAATTATAACTCAAATCTACCATCATAAATACAATATTCTACATAAATAACTAATTTTGACTAGACAATGTGTAGTTTAGTAAAATTGACAATTACTAATTATGAAAATAAAACTCATAAAATTTTACTATTTGTTGTGGCGTAGCTAAAAACCATGCAAAGTCATTAGAAAACATAAAAAAACATCTTTATTAAACCCATAAAGGGCAGTTCGTAGTGAGATAATCTGGTATTGGTACACTGTAAATCCAATTTTGGTTTCATTTCCAGTATATGCTAAACCAACACACATCACATTAATCTGCATCTCAGTGCAACAAGAAACAACCCAGTGAGACAGCGATGTAAAGCTCCATGTAAAGAGAAGCAGAATGGCTCACGTCATTTCTGTGCACAAAGGATAAAAGTAGCATGTAAAAATTGGACTCGCAAAAGCCACCTTGAGTCACCTCTGCAGCAGAAAACCTCCACGTGAATGAAAGGGGGGAACAGACGTTCTTTGTAGTTTGACCTTGGAAAATAGCAAAGTTTGATTTATTCCAGCCTTGCTCTCTTATGTGAATAATTTGAGATTGTTTTGCAGCAATGATGTGAGCCGGAGGTCTTGGCATGACATGCGGGTGTAGCTGTAGATGGCACAATTAATGACACAAAGGTCCTTAGAGCATTCGCTCTAATGGAGCACTTACAGAGCACTAAAGGGGATAAAGTGGACGCACAAAACACAGCAAGCTTTCAGTGGCCTCTTCTGCCTACTTTCCATTTTCTTTTGTTTGGCAAACAAAAACAGAAATGGAGGATGTAATGCAGCATTGTGGATACACCACACACCCCCAGCACACACACTTTGGTTGGTTCAGCCAAAAATGGTATAGAGAATTTTGTGTCCCTTTCAAGTTTCCATTATGAGCTCACAGCTAGGTCTGCACATAGAGTTAGACGATCTCGTGCGAGGGTTTGGAAATAGGATCTCGTGGGGGTGAAAACTGCTGCTGGCACTGGAGAGAATGCCTGAGACTCTTGAGCTGAGCTGTAGGTAAGATCACAATATCTGAAAGCAGATGAAAGGCTCAGTGGAGCTGGATTTGCCCTGGTGTTGCTTTGCTAAAGCATTAGAGTGAGTCACAAGGCCCACTGCTTTGAGCTTACGGGCTCTTGAAGGATCCTCAGTCTAACGGTGATACAATCTGACCACAAAGCCCACATGCACTGGTACACGTAGATATAATACTGTGTTATGAGTTTAGTCATTAGGGGCCAGTTGAGGCTAACACCATACTGGTGACTGCTAAAGCCGTGGGTCAACCCCAACAACGCAAAAACAGGCAGAAGAAAGCCAGAGATGGAGAAGGAGGAAGCAAAGCAGGAGGAGCGTTAAGAATCAAAGGTTCCTTACATCTATGTAGTTTGCATTGACATATTCAGAGCTGGGGTCTGCAAGCAGAGATTGGAGCTTGACACGATGGCGATCATCTAGGATGGACAAACAGAGCAATTAGTTATTAGTAAGAAAATCCTGAAATATGGTGATTTGTTTCAAACATGGTATAATTGGTGTTCAGTCTGATTTTGTGTTCACCTAAACTATTCAAACCAACTGAAACCACTGTTATTTACAGGAACTGGATGGAAAAAAAATACTAGTAAGGCTGCACCACGAACTTGCAAATAAATAAATTGGTTTTTGAAAAAAAGTCAAAATATCTCATTTAATGAACCACAATTTTGCACGTGCAGAGCTGAAAGTCCTGCCTAGACTGACTCTCACACAGTCAGGGCCTTTTTTTAACATCAAATAACTAGTTACAGCTATACATGTAAGAATAATTAATATTTTAAGACTAAGTAATAAGGTATTGACTGCATGAAGAAACAAGAGTCAACAATTGGAAAAATGTATTTGAAGTGTATTTGTAATTTGTACTCAAGAAAACAAGCCATTTGTTTACATGGAAGGGGCGGGGCTTGTAGTGTGTACTGCAGCCAGCCACTAGGAGGCGTTTTAGTTCATTTTAGCTTAAACCTGCATGTTGCATTCCTGTCTAATCTTTATATAAATCGACTTGCTGAATGCAAACATAAAAGAAACTTGACCAGAAGAAAAAAAAGGTTGACCAAGAACATTTGTTTTATGTTATTATGTAATTATATATCAATGTCACAGTAATAAAGGCCTTGCCATTAGTAGATCCTTCACCAAAGTGCAGAAGACATGTATTGGACTGGAAACAGCAGATTATTAATGAAGGTACTAATCCTAACACTCCATCTGGATGCTTTAGGGGTTCAGATTAGTCTGATGCCAATTTGCTACAATAATCCACAAGGGGTCTGTCGACGTATTCTGAAGGAACATGAAAATGTCTGAAAACTAATCCTGAGAAATTGTGGCCTAAAGTGGTGGTTTGTCAATAATTGAATGGCCACTGCAGAGCTTTAAAATATATATATTTTCATGTTAATCAAGATGGAAGCATACAATATAATTTCAAAGAAATATCTGATCTAAAAATTGCAGCGTCATAGTTGATCGTTGAATAATTAAAGAACTAAAACTTCAAAAACAACCATTGCTTGTACGTCATTGGTAAGTACTTCAAGAAAAGTCTAAAAGAGAAATATGGACTCTGGTATAGCGAACCTACAGAACAAACTAGGTTTGAACACAAACACGGTCACGGAGGACTCATCCCTCCCCTTGGGTTCTGCCAGAACCAGAAACCCACATTGCCAGAGGAAACAAGAAAGCGCTAAACACCATTTGCCATTTTTTAAATCTAAGTGTTTTGTTGTCCGTGACTTCAAATGGTGTTTTTCTTTTTGGGACTCTGGTAGTTTGTCCTAAAGTTGAAGTGGTAGCGGCCGGCTGTTTCTCCTTCTCTGGAGAACGTCTCACACCAGTGGTGTTCTGTTGCTAAATACACAAGTGCTTAACTAATGGAGGACCCAGGGTTGTGCGGAAGTGCAGCAATTCAGTGAGACGACAACCGGATGGTCTAATGGTTGCTTTTGGTTCAAAATGTGTCATTGACGGAGGTTTTTAGACAAATGCAAGACAACCACTTTATTCATTTTTTTTATTCTCCACAATATATTTATAGCTATATATGATGTTAAAAAGTTGTTTAGAGGCATTAAAAAACTGTTTTAAGCTAATTTGTTTTCCAAATTTGCTATAGCATCTTTAAGCCTTATTGAATGATCAGTTGTTCCTTTCTACCGGTTTAAAGGTGATGGTCTGGAGAGACATCATCAAGATCTTGCAAATTATTGGAACTCTGAATGTTTTTGAAGCATTCATTTAAAAAAATAAAACATTGGGGAAGAGTTAAAAATTCAAGGATACATGTTTTATGTAAATATTGTATTATAAGGGAAATAAAAAATATGGTCAGGACAACATCTTTAATGTTTCTAGGACTGTTATGACCTTGGTCTAGGAGTATAATTCTGGCTTGGGGTGCAAGAGTTCCTGAGTTCAAATACCGGACGAGCCCCCATATGTTACGGCCCGGCTTGTGGGACCTCAACATAATGAAGAGGTCTGGACACATGGTGGGAGTTTATGAGTATTATTTTATTTAAAAATCTTCCAAATGCCTTACTAAAATGGCAAACCACCATGAGTTCCCAATGTGATCTCTACGATCATTCTGTTCTCTGCTTCAAGTTGCACCAAACAGGCTTGTGATGCATTCTTTTATGACTGATCATCAGTTTATCATAAAATAGCAATCATTGTATCATGAACTGTATACAAATTCAGACCAATTTAAATAGGTTTCATGTAGGTCATTTCTGATAATGCCCAAGGATGGTAAACTGTCTTATACAAAGATTCCTTTGGTAGATTTTTTTTATTTACTTTCTCCAATTTATGGCGTCATTATGATTTATTTTTAAACTTTTAGGACAGAATACAAACGTTTTGTACATCTTATGATAACTCTGACTGGTCAAACTAGCGTGTGTTATGTCTGACTCCTCCACTGGTGACGCTTGTATTGTGGCTTTGCTTTAATGACCCAAAGTGGAGCTCGACGCTGCAGTCAGGTGCTGTCACGGTGAAATCGTGTTCACAGAAAATACCAAGGTGAAAGCAAACAATGTGTCTGAATGAGTTTCTGCACTGAGTGAAGATTAGCTGATGTCACTATAGGTGTTAAGTGGATGTTTTATTCCTGGACTACTTTGGTGTTCCTTCAGGATGTGGTTGCCTAGCAATACCTCACCCGTCACCCATGCAAGCTAATTAAGAAGGCTGCAGTGGGCAGACAGCACCATTGCTGGTTGTTCTAACGAGCAAAGGGCAACAAAATATTATAAAAAGTCACTTCATCTTTCCCCTTTCTGTGATGCTTCCTTAAATAAACACTATTAAACGGAGGGTCAACCATCAAAGTATGTGTTCGCGAGTCACACACAACCTCAAATCTGAACTCAGAACAGAACTCTGAGGGAACAGAACAGCAAATCGGAAAAAGAATAGTCAAACATAACACCTTTTGATTTGTAAGTAAACAAAATCCAAATTACCCAATCAGGATTGCTCGTCACAGATCAGCGTTCCTGTGAATTTCTTTACTTTTTTCTTTTGCACATACATTTATGGTAACTTATGGTAATTAAAATGACTGTAGAAAATATGGACATACCCTCTGCACCTTCACCCGGAGGTTTCTGAAGACTAACCTGAGCTAAGCAAAGCTTCAGTAACTTCAGTAATTGGTACCAGTTATCTTCAATACATGTGTGTATTCTCTAATTGTAACATAAAATAGATTGAAACACTAACGTTTACTGAAATGGCTGGAAAAGCCCAATATCAGGCTTTGATGTGCGTAGCGGGATCCTGGTTGGTGAGTGGAAACAACATGAATTGTCTATTTAACTGTAATATATATATATATCTATCTATATATATATATATATATATATATATATATATATATATATATATATACATATATATATATATTTTGTACAAAAGTTTTGTTTCAGTTTCAAATATAACAAAAATCAAACATTTTATAAATTCTTACTGTAGCATCCTTAAATATTAAATCAGTAGTTAAGTAATGATATAGATAAGTGAAATAAGAAAATCATGGAACATAGATTTTTAGAAAAAAAAAACACTGAAATGTTCTTTTGTTGTTGGATCTAATAATGCAAAAAATTTGTAACTTTCCAGATCAATTAAAGTTCAAAAAGCCATGAAACATATTGAAAAATTCTTAAAAATTCTTGTCAAATGATCAATTTTAATTAATCAAACCATCAATTTTATTTACTCAAACCTTGATTAAAAATGTTTAGTTCATTTTCTAAATGAACAAGAGAGAAAACCTGTTGGGCAACATTGGATAATTTGTGACAAACATCTACAATAAATGAATAAAATGTTATCGATGCCATGTGTGCAGGAACCTGCAGTCTGGTACAGAGGTAGGAAAACCCAGCTCTGATAGTTCCTCCTTGTAAGCTGCTATTCAAGCATGCAAAAATACTCACGGCTGAGCAAGCTGTCATGTCTTCCTTTGGTTTTGTCTTTCTTTTTTGTGACATCCCAGCCATCGAAAAAACTCTGCAAAATCAGAAATTACAAGTTCAGTTACATCCCCAGGAAAGCTGCTTCCAGTTCCACTTTTAGACGTGTATCAGCATCAGTGTCATCCTGAAAAAGCTTTCTCCATGAAGACCTTAAGACTTCTTTTTGCCGTATTTTAGCTTTAGAGAAAAAAAAGAAAACATGATTGTGACTCTTGTGCACCTTGAAAGTCACAATCAGGAAGACTTTGCTAATGTGCTTCAAAGTGTTACCCAGAGGTCTGATTAGCTCCAGTGTTACAGGACCTTGCCAAGTCATCAACCAACATCTGCCACAACACCGAGCTGAGAGATGGCTCGCTGCACTCATTCTCATTCTACATGCAGCGTCAAGCTCGCCGACCGAAGAAGCTGTGGAATACCTCGGTGGTAAACTGTAAAGTCTGTGACAGCTGTTTACAGTATGACACATTCACACAAAATCTGCTGCTGCAGGATGAGTCACTGGGTTTAAATTGATACGATAAGCAAAAGACGAGAGGGACAAGAAAAAAAAACTGTTTACAGCTCGGTTCATTGATGGGCTGGGTCTGACTTGCTGTTTGCGTTCTAAAGTTATTTTTTCCTGCTGTACCAGTAGGTATGTCAGCGGTCTAATAGATATAGATTTTTCAGTTATTTCCTGCAGCAAACACCTCCTCAAAGGGACATTTATTTGGAGAAATGGCTTTTACAGTTGACTGATGAGCTAACGGCTAGTCCAAGTGCTGCAAAGATCAAAGTGTACTATTTTATAAACTAGGGCTAGGCAATAAATCAAAAATGTATCGTTATCTAAATTTCTGACTCTTATCGATATCGTTTTTCCCATGTCAATAAATTTGGTAATACAAAAATGAATAGATGTGTGCAGGTTGGCGACGTTCATGTCCCTTTAAGAAGCTGTACCACCTCGAGTCACATGACAACGTGACTCAACGTAATACACGTGACAGCCCCATCTAGTGGACAACTTTTGTTTTAGCGCATACATGTAGTTATCGTCCATTTATTGTTATCGAGGTGAACTCCTCAATATATCGTGATATTGATTTTAGGCCATATCGCCCAGCCCTAATATAAACATTTACCTGACCTTTCCACAGGATGCATAAGCAGTGTGTAACGTAGTAGATGCATTTTCCCCATCACCTCAGCATTGCGTCCCTTCTCACTGGGAACATTGCAAAAAGCATTGCACACAATTGGTCCTGCAAGGTTACGAAATTACTGGAGAATTGCAAGACCACAAGTGATTTTGTCAGTTTGCATGAAAACAAGCAACGAGAAAGACAGCAGGATGTAACCAAAAAGCTCTGTTTACTTCTGCTATGAAAGTTTCACTGGTAATTATGTACTTTTTTTAGTAGTCAAGCAACTGGAAACCTGCACGTGTCTTTTATTTTGAAAGTTTCTAAATGGCTTACATTGCATTTGCATTTGACTTCCTGTCTGACCCAATCTGAACTGCTGAGCTTGACACGTTCTGGAAGCGTAGCGTGAAAAAAATAGACTTAAATTGTAAATTTAGCAGAATGGCGCAACACTACACGCAATGCTTTATGGTCGGAGGAAATGTATGCATCGACTTTAACCGTGGCTAATTACGGCATACGACGCTTTGCGGACTTTACGAGACATTTACGCATCCAGTGGAAAGGCCTGGTCACATGACCACCATTTCTACGTTATATCATTATTTTTCTTGCCACCTGTCCCCAAACACACCAGAAGTGCTGTATTCTGCTGTTATTGACGTTGATAAAATATCTGTAGAGTTCCATGTAAATAAATGCGTGATGTGGAACTGACAATAGTATAAATATTCAAAAAATAACGCCACTACAGCTGAATAAAACGTAAGAAGTTGGCATCCACACACATTATTCTTTGCTACTGCCAAACTTGCTCTTAGCTGAAAGCTGTTTACAACAAGAAAGACAATTATTTCTAATTTTTTTAATTGCTTCTAGGCTTGTTGTCTTAAGCTTGTGTTGCTCCAGTCTATACATTCTATCCCTTCAGGAGTAACTGGAGCCAACTCTAAACATGTTAATCCAATGGATGTTGCTAAAGGCCTCT
Organism: Aphyosemion australe; assembly: GCA_006937985.1. Taxonomy (NCBI): domain Eukaryota; kingdom Metazoa; phylum Chordata; class Actinopteri; order Cyprinodontiformes; family Nothobranchiidae; genus Aphyosemion; species Aphyosemion australe. The sequence goes on from SSNS01000036.1 coordinate 1,509,962, forward strand.
TTCATTGCAGGCATTTTGACCTGCAGCATTCTACTCCTGCAGCTGTGCATGTTTATTATGTAAAAATATCAGAGGATTGTCTAAGTGAAATGCATTAATACACCTGTCATTTCGCCTGGGGCTGGTCTAAGGGCATGAAGTAGCAGACAGAGTGACAACAGCAACAATAGCAGCACAAATAGATGGTGCAACATTTAAAAGATGGTCGTCTAAAGTTCACGATGGAGCTCGATATCTTGCAAATTGTTGCAGCAAAGTTTCTGTGTTTATATGTGTATAGCTAACCCTGGTGCATCAGTGTATATCAGCACCAGCGCTGAAAAACAATGTTTCAATAATGTAAAATCAAAAAGAACAAGTTCAATATTGTAAATGAATCTAATAAATTGCAGACTAAAATAGTCTAGAATGAATGTAAGATAATCAGATGAACAACCCTAAAATACCCACAACATGTGCATGAAGCATATTCAGTGATTTCATCACAATCACATGTTTTCCTAATGTGCAGCTTTAATCAGAATTAAAGTAACATAAGGGAGAATTAGAGTTGTATTAGTGTGCAGGATTATTTCAATAAATCTGCTGTGGTCTCTAGTATGAACGAGTCGATCTCTGTGGAAAAAAACTCTGGCACTGCTG
>SSNS01000036.1:1510717-1600647 GCA_006937985.1 Aphyosemion australe
GGGGGGGGGGGCAGGATTTGGAGTCCATCCATTACCGTCCCTTACCCGAGGTTAGGTCATGGGGGTAACATTGTAAGCAAATAGGCCCAGACTTCCCTCTCCCCAGCCACTTCAGACAGCCCCTCTAGGGAAATCCCAAGGCGTTCCTTGGCCAGCTGAGAAACATAGTCCTTCCAGCATGTCTTGGGTCTTCCCTTGGGTCTCCTCCAGGTTGGACATGCCCAGAAAACCTCACCAGGGAGGCGTCCAGGCGGCATCCTAACTAGATGCCCGAGCCACCTCAACTGGCTCCTCTCGATGTGGAGGAGCAGCAGATCTACTCTCCCGGATGACCAAGCTTCTCACCCTATCTCTAAGGGAGAGCCCAGCCACCCTGTGGAGAAAACTCATTTCGGCCGCTTGTATCCGCGATTGCAATGTAAACAGTGTTAATAGTGCACTGCTTTCCCCTCCTGAGACGCTGGATGGTGGACCAGAATCTCCTCGAAGCCATATGAAATTCTTATTCCATGGTCTCATCGGAATCCTCCCACACCCGGGTTTTTGCCTCCACGACTACCCGAGCCACATTCCGCTTGGACTGCCGGTACCTTTCAGATGCCTTTGAAGTCCCACAGGCCAAAAGGACTCTTTCTTCAGCGTGACAGCATCCCTAACTGCCGGAGTCCACCAGCAGGTTCAGGGGTTGCCACCACGACAGGCAACGATGACCCAGCGACCAATGCTCCAGTCGGCCGCCTTGACGATGGAAACACGGAACATTGCCGACTCTGACTTAATGTGCCCCGCCTCTCCCCGGGACGTGTTGGAAAATTCTGTTGAAGGTGGGATTTGGAGTCCATAAATGATCATTTTCAGTGTGACGTAGATCTGACTGACTTTTCTGAACTGAGAGTTTCCCGTCTATTTTCTGTTGGTGGCTATTGCAGGAAATAGGGGTAGAAGACTATTTTCAATAGCCTGCATGTGAAACTCAGGGTATTTAAAAAAAATCAAGTAAAATCGATTTCTTGGTGAACTTGCTCTGCAAACTCCTTAAAAAAACCTCTTCAGTTGCTAAACACTCCACTGATCTCTATCTTTACATGCATGTTGGATTGATCTGAGTTTTGGTTTCTGAAACTATAACAGCCAGTGAGTGAGAAAGGTAAGCAAAAATAATAATGAAAATGGTAGCATGGCACAGCTTTAATTACCAGTACTTGTGAATTATTTAGCAAAAATATAAAATTTTCAAAAAAACCAGTTTGGGGTCAAAATGATCAGAATTCTAAAACTTCCCTCGTCGAGGGTGACACACATTTTATAATTCAGTAGCTCTTACTCTCACAATATCCTGTACCCCCTACACATACTGAGGGCATGACTCCTTCACAACCCCCCCACAATGCCTTCCAACGCATCTGATCAATGGCAGCGCTAGCATGCCCCTGTGGGAAATAAGGGTTATGAAGTCTGACAGCAAAGTGCACGCTGATCCCCTTCATCTTGTTTATTTCTCCAGGCAATGGAAAGCCGGAGTGCGAAGTGAAAAAGCGACCCATATATTGATTTTGGTAGGGAGAAATTTGTTGGGCCCTCAGGGGATGGCTTAATGAATCGAAAAAGTGCATCTGACTTCCTGCAGGTAGAGGTGTGAAAAAGACTTATCACAACTGTTTGATCTGAGCGTCTTCATACGATAGGAAAAAAGTGCGATTAGTCCACATGGCATCAAAGAATTTAATCCATCAGAAATAACTCATGTAAATGAAATGAAACTTCATTTTACCGAATGCTGATAAAGGTTAAATATCCCAAAAAAGTAGTGGTCCACATTAATACAGACGTGAGGATCACTGAGACACTGCTTCCAGTTATTTTCTCTTTTGCCTTAAAAGTGAAAGAGCGTCCTCCAAGCAAAACCTTGCAAGTCTGAGCCTTTCTTGTTGTGTCTGAATGTTTTCTGCAGCATCCCGAGCTGGAGTTGTTCATCAACAAACCAGCTAGCTTCTTTTTCCAAGGCCAAGCCTTGTGTGCTTTGTGAGCAGATGATGAAACATCATCAGAAAAATGACACCTTACAGCTTTTTAATTTAGATCAATACAAGTTCATGTTCCGGTTTTTATTTATTTAACAAACACGAACTCAAAAGTCCAACTCTGTGAGTTACCACGTTCTCATGCAGAGGTTTGTGTGGCTCAAAAACTCAGAAATGTTTATCAGGAGAGTTTAACCCTGGTAGGTCTTCCCATGGATAACATATTGTGGGGGCGAAGGTCATTTTATAGCCCGCATTCATCCAGTCGTTGGTCAATTTTCTACAGCCAGTTGTACTTGTTCAGGACTGCAGGGGGAGCTACTGCCTGTCCTTGGGTGACATGTGTACGCCTTGGACAGGTTACCAGAAAATCACAAAACTAAAATGGTAAGTCACTGGTGGTTGTGCCTTCATTCATTAGTCCAGCCGGACAAAGTCCAACTAGGATACCTGAGACCACCATTCTCTGGAAGCTCCACTCACAACAAGCGAACTGTAGCGTTAGCGATGGTGTGGTGGGAAGTCCTTCATGACCTGGTTGAGACCGGCTTTGGTGAAATGAAAGGTCACTTGACCAGTGGGAAAGAAATCCGAAAATGTGCTGAAGATTAAGAAAAATACCAGACAATGTCAGGATCATGTCATTGACTCTAAACCCTCCGTGCCGTCAACTGTATATGTCTGAAGAGCTGAATTGAATCCCAGTGGGCGATTCCCACCAACGCCATCTTGGCCGCGTGTCACTCCCGGAAAATACAAAAATGGAGCTGAGAGTGAGGCTGGTGGGGACAGATGACTGAAACCCAACAAACTCTGAGATTATGTAGCTACGAGCTAACTGAGCTAACCAAAGCTAACAGAGGTTGGTGGGCTCTTTTAGCCAGCCCCTAGACAAGGAACTTCAGTTTTTCTCATTTCCACGTTGTCTTCACTTTACGCAGGTACTTGTGTACAACGTCCCTTATAACAAATCTCCTGAAAAGGGACTGAACTTTACTCACTTCTAGGGCTGCTTTTGTTGGTGAGCAGGTGTATATTTATTGTACTTGTAGACCAACAACCAAAGTTTAACCTAGTTTCCTTATGCTAATAGCAATCGTGCAGAACTAAGCTACCATGACGTCCTTAGGTAGAGTCTGCTGGTGGACGTAGACAACTGTGTAGGTGGTTCTGTAACTTAGAAATAGATTTATAGCCATCTCTGGGATAATAGACAAGTTCTTCTCCAAGATTGCTTTTATTGTATCTTTGACACTGTGGTAACGCCTTCCTGTATGCGCCAGAGCACTAAACTACAAGAAAGTTTGCTTTTATTGAGGTGCACATATTTTTTGATAATCTATTCATGAATGCATTTGATGAGCAGTGCCTAGTAGCTTCTTTTTTCATGTTCCATGCAGGTAGAGAAAGGAATTTAGTTTTTCACACAGTCTGCATTTAAAGTAGCACTAAACAGTTTTTGACACTTTGAGCTATTCATTTAAAAGTGGGTTTCAGTGATTCTGTAGGTAGCAACTTGACCAGCAGGGTTGTTTTCAACTGTTGTAATTCCGCTTTCAGCCAGCAGGATGGACCAGTTGAGAAACAGTATTGATAAAGGCTACAGCAAATCACACATTGTTCATCTGGGGTTCCATTCACTTTATATCCTGATATGTAAAACCTTAGAAGTGATCAAAGCTGTATACATTTACCCACATCTGCATACATTTTTGGTTTCCCATCTTGCGTTGTTACCTCGTACTCCTGCTTGAAGCCGTATCCCTCAGATGTCTTCATCTGGTTGATGTGCTGGAGGAGATCAGCCACCCTTACAGCAGGGTGGAGCTGGCCCGTGTGATAAGGCGAGCTCTTCCTTCGACAGTGACGCTGGGGTGAGCCTCCCAGTAAGCTGCTGGACTCATTGACGGAGCTGCGCTGCTCGTCTGGGAACACAAACACATGCAAACCGCTGACGCCGCGAACACTGATGCAATGACTTTTTTTATTCATGCAAATACGTTTTAAGGGCAGCTGAGTAAGAAAAAAAAAGTCAGTGTTTCTGCAGGAATGTGAGTGCTGACTGGCGCTGTGGAATATTCAAACAGACAAGAGATCCGTCTGCTGAGAGCACCTTGTGTTCTGGCAGAACAGATTGCATGCATGTTTGGAAGTAAACACGGCTGAAGGTCAGGAAGGAGGGGACTACTGTCTCTCCAGACATTTTCTCAAGAGCACCCATATGTTCCTTGCTGTCTTACTTCGAGCGTTGCAGCCGTGGGTGTCCATAAAGGAGTGGGCCATCCTCTCATCCTGCTGGAGAGTGCTCTGCTCTGTCATGCTGCAGTCCAAAGAGCTCAGCTTCCGACTCTTCTCCTGCCTGTAGGACATGGCTGCCTTGTTCATGGCCACCTTCTTCCTGCTGTAGAGATGCAGGCAGAGAGGCAGGAGGACAGACAGAGGCCAGCAGAGAAGGGACAGAGTGAGTGCAAGACAGGTAAAAGAGATAAGGGAGAAAGAGAGGGGGAGGAGGGTGGGTGAGGAGATGAGAAATTGTAGTGAGGGGGACATATATAAGGGGGAGAAAAGATTGAAACTGCACAAAGAGAGAAAGTGAGATCTGGTGATAGCGAGAGACTGTTGGTGGGATTGGAATACGGAGGGGGGGAGGGGGGGTAGGATGCTGTAGTGTACGATGGCGTAGAATGGAGGGGAAGTAGCAATGTTTATTCCACTCCTGGGGCTACAAAAGAGCAAGCAGGGAGGAGGATGGAGAGCAGGGGGAGAGAGAAGTAACTTACGGGTAGTAAGGGTAAGAATAGAAGTCCCTTCTGATTAGCATGAAGGAGGAGGAGAGGAGAGAGACAGAGAGTGAGGAGAAAAGAAGAAAAGTGACTATGGTTGGGCATCCGAAAGATAAATGAAGAATGTGTTGGAATGTTCCCAGCCTGGAATTATGGTTCAAGCTATTAAATATGATGATAAAGACCCCTATAGAAGTGCAAAACTGTAGTAGGGTTATTTTGAAATGTCACATTCAGGCCTTAAAACAATTCCTGGGAATCAGTTTTCATCCAAACTTTGCATTCATCACATTGAATGGTAGAATCCACAAGGATTCTTATGTAGGAAATATTTTAGTTAAGGAAAAATTAGACTGGCATGAAGTAGATCCGCTTCAACAGCAACATCCATTGTTGAAAAGTGGACCCACTTCAACAGGAACCAATCTCACTGGTCTGCAGTTGGGTCTGTTAGCAGATGTGTGAAACACCTTTGTGATAATTGTAGCTATAAAGTTTGTTTCTGTGGGTTTTTTATCACCAGAAACAAACTCAGTGTGTTTGAATAAAAAAAATCAGGAGGAAAGAAAAAAATAAATTCAACTAAAGAAACTAATGGATTTGTTTTCTATTATCTGCTTCATAAACAATTAGCAGAGTTTTTTTAAAAGTTGTATGCAACATGTGCCTATTAGCTAACAGCAAACTATTCTTGGTTCTTCAATGACTGGAGGCAGTTTCATGTATTTTCTGTTAACTGAAGTTTATTTGACTGATTTTATAGGATCTATTTTAGCTCCGACTGCAACTTTCCTCATGAGAAACCAGAGGAGCGACGATGAAGCCTCAACATTACCGAGTGTAAATTTGACAGAGAAATTATAACTTCATTTTCACTCATTTACCGCCTGCTGGCTGCTCATTACCTCACATTAGTGTACCTGTCTGTGAGTCAAATTCCACTGGAGAATGAAGCTCATGAAGGCGCGCCGCTCTTCAAAGAACGCCTCGATCCTTAGAACCCTCTGAACTCTCACGAGTCTTTAGAAATGTTGGTTTCAAACATTTTGCTATCTCCTTAGGTGGGACGTTTGGCTGCAGCCATACATTTTTTCACATAAAAAATAAATAAATAATTTTATGGGTTTTTTTGTTTGTTTTTAGGAGCACGTTGCCCCTTAGTGTGTGTCTCTTTTGGAAAGCACCGATCGGTTTTCTATCCTCCATTTGTGGGTCGTGAAGCAGCTAGGTGCAACGGCTCTGCAGCTTGCTGGTGCTGAAAAGGAAGGGGGAAGGTTTGCTGAAGTGGCTGGAAGTGAAATAGCATCTAACCAGCTCGTAAAACAAAACAAAAAACAACAAACACCATGGGGGGATCAGAGAGCGCCCAGGGCAGCATACAGGCTAGGACCGCCCCTGGCAATAAGACAAGATAGGCGTAAATTTGGACCTTGAACATTATAATCTGAAATGTGGCTGTTAAATTTTAATGAAGGACCCATTTTTGTTCCAAGATAATCAATGTTTTCTCAAATGTGTAAGGAAGGAAATGTCAAGGCAAAGCTTCCTGCTGCCACTGGGTGTAAACAACGAAACTTCTGTTTTCCCCTCGTTAAAATGTAGGAAAGTTAGAGGCGTCTAATTGCTGATGTCCGTCAGAAGTCAAGGAGGGGCTAGACTGAGCATGAGCCAGTGTGCTTCAGGGGGAGCTATATCTGACAGTAAATAGGAAGAAAATGTAACCCAGCAGCAGAAGGTACACAAAGAACAGAAGATGTCTTAGAATGGAACCCTGTGGGATGCCTACAGAAGAGATGCAGAGGTGGAGACAAAATCTCCAATGCTGGCACGAAGAACTATCAGAAAGATCTAACTGGAACCACTTGAAGTCCTGTGATGGGGAATGATCACAGGCTGAGTTATTGCTATGTACGTAGAAAAAGGGCTTTAAGAAACAACTTTAATTAAAATATTGTGCTTGTAACCTTAATTTTAGTGGGAATCTTAGATTCATCCACTGATTATAGAACCCTAACTTATACAGTGACAGTAACCCTGTGGCTACAAATAAACTCATCTGCTCCTGTTGCACCGGTCAAGTTCCCATTGTGCCTCAGATTGGCCCAGAGAATCTTATCAGTCACTGCCTCCTTTCAAATCCCACCCATTCAATCTTTTTCCTTTCAATGAGAGAAACTCCTCTGGTGGCAGTCTCCCCACCCCACCCCCCAAAAGGAGAAAAAAAAAGCCAAAAAAACCTTTCTAAACAATTACTAGGGCATCCACTGGCACCTCACAGCTGCTCGCCTCATGTAATTGAGTGGGCAATGGAATAACATGCCCCTTGATGAAATTTTTCACACTCAGATGAGTGTTCCACCATCGCCCAGCGAGGGAAGGAAGAGTACACTGCAGGTGCGATCGACTACAGGGGTAATTTGCAAGTGGAAAGCAGCCAACGACTCCCAGAGTGAGCAGCCTGCATGCGAATGTGCTCGACCGACACGCAGACCTTGAAATTAAAAGATGAAATGAACACAAAAGCTCGGATAAGTCAACAGTGGAAGAGTTTAGGAGTAATGCTCCCCCATTCCGCTAACTCTGGTTGTAATTTACTCTCATTGGCAGGTGTTGTCCTCGGTGGAGCCTAGCTGCCAAGTGGGAAAGAGATGGATTACCAAGCTGCACAGGAACAATGAGAGCTGAGACCATAAGTGTTAAAAGGTCTGACCTGTCTCACTTCTGCTGGCCAACAGGCACACAAACAGCCACTCACCCTTTCTTCACAATGATGACAATAGCTCCCAGCAGCAGGATGAGGACCACCAGACCTCCAGCGCAGGCTCCCAGGATCAGACCCATGTCCTCAGCATGCTGGGATACCTCCAGCGCTGTCTTAGAGTCTTTACAGGCAGCTGTAGCAGGTGGCAGGTTGCAGAGCAGGTGACAGAAGAAGATTCATGTAAATCTTACATCACTGCAAATGCGTATTCCATTATGAAAAGTCCAAATGTTACATTTAAGGAATCAATATCTGTTTGATAGTATGAATTGCTGCTTCAGCTTCTCTGCTGAATTTTTTAATTGATTTATGGCACAAATCATGATAAGTACACAGATCTATTGCAACAACAAATTACTAGATTGTGGAATAAGTAGAAAATGCAAGAATTTAGGATTTTTATTTAGATTCTATGCAAAAAGAGAAGAAAAAAACAGCACGTAGGACTCCAAAATTTCAAATTTTTGTCTAAACATCTCAATATTCCTGCGAGCATGATGTAGGGTAAGCAACAGTACAGTTTTATTTAACTCATTTGTTTTCTCTCCAAGCGTTATCAGGGATTAGTCAGAGTGACAGGCAAACCCATCCTTCCTCTTCCTCCACTGTGCAGAGTGTGGTTTTACTGTCTTGGTGAGAAATGCATGGCTGTTCCTAGAAATAAGGGCATCACATTTTGCTGTAAAATTGTTGCTGTGCTTTTCTGCATTACTGCTGCAATCACACAACACTGATGGTTTTCGATTATTGCTGACAGCAGTCTGGATGGTCCATTTCCTCATTGATCAAGAACACCACATCCCTCTTTACCCCCCAAAAGTTCCTGATTACAGATGGATCTGACCTGCTGTTTTAAACACTGCATTGTTTTACATTAAAATGTATTTTTTAATGAGCTCTTTTTTTTTACTTTAAATCTTAAAACAAATTTAAAAGAACATACAAAATAAAACCACCCACCCTCACCTTCCTCGCTACACTGGATCAAGTAAAAGCACAAACACAAATAAGTGGATGCCAAATCTACAAAAATAAGAAATAAAAGAAAAGAAACTGTCACAAAAACTCATCAACAGGTACATTTTCCAAATACAACATAAACAGCAACCAAACAACATTAACATTTTCCACTGAGCTCTTTAGACTGTGTCTACCTTTTTTCCAAATGTGCATGGGACATAATATCGCCAACCCAGTAACCGTACGCTGGCGGAGTCAAGTCTTTCCATCTGGACCATATGAATCTCTTAGCCAATAAAGAACAAAAGGCAATCATGTCCAGCTGGCATGTGTCCAAAGAAGCATCCACCTCAAACATTCCAAACAAAGTGGTCAAAGGGTCTGGGCGCACAGTGGTCCCATAAATCTTAGAAAGTGTGTCAAAAATGGATCACCAATGCCTCTTTAGTTTCAGGCAGGTCCAGAACATAAGGAGTGTGGCCGTCTGCAATGTTCAGTCTGTCATTAAAATGCACTTTTAGAAAATCTGACAAAAACAACACACAAAAGTGAGCCCTAGTGAATTTTTTTTTAAAAACTGGCAAAATGCATTTTCCGTATTCTCTATAACAAAACATACGTTTTCTTTTCTTTTTTAAAAAAAGTCAATCCACATGATCAGAGTGAAAAATGCTTCTAGTGTTTAGTGGTTCTGCTGCAGTTCTCCTCCTAAACAGCAGGAGTCAGTAATGAGAAAACAAACAGCTAATGGCAGCAGAAAAATGCACCAAAACAAGGCTCTATAGGAGATCCAGTCTTCATTCAAACATAACTCAACTTTTCTGCAATTCTTAGAAGTGGATGCTGGCAAAAATGAACATGCCTGAATAATTTTCATCTAACAGGTACATGTGCTGAATATTATGGAAGCAATGATGTAATAATCTAATGCATGTTGACACACATGGCTGCTCCAACAATCCATTTGTGCAGACTGGATGAGTTGAGCTGACGTTACTCTACCTGTGGTTTCAAGTCAAAGGTTTCAGTCAGAGTCAAATCAAGAGTCTTTGCTTATTCTACTTGAGTCAAACTTCAGTTTTCATCTCCTAATCCAAATCTGATGCCTGACCAGGAAAATGTGGAATATTCCCTTGGGTTGGGAGCTCTGCCTCAGCTAAAGGAGTTCATCTTCCTTGTTCACAAAGATAGTAGGGAGTGAGGCATGACCTGAGGGATTAGGGCTTTGCCGTCACTAATGAAATCTTTGCTCTGGTTTCTTGTGTAGAAAAAAATGGAGCTCTCAATTTACTGGTCTGTCTACATTCCAACACCTATATTCATCTGTGGCCAAGAGATCTAGATCCTAATGGAAAAAATGAGATCCCAGGTAACACATTTATAATCCTAAGCCTCCTTAGGGGTGCCACTGCTTTCCTCCACATTGTTACTGGCTGTAAACTGGTTAAAGTTGCAATAGCAAACCTGCAAAACAAGCTAGCGTTTTAACACAAAAATGCGCAAAATGTGCGAAAAGCAGTAAATAAAGATCGACATAATGGAGGAAGCAGCAATAGTCGATACATTTATGTTTGCTATGTTGTTATATGCAGCGATGGCTTCCATCACTCGTCTCTCCAACAACTCGTGTTTTCCTAAATAACGGTTCCCGCCGCATAGATGCATTTCCTATTTCCTCCTGAGTTGACATCATTTCCGACTGTGTTTCAACCAATCGGCAGCGTTCCCGCCCAACGTCTTCACCGGGCCTTTTATCGGGACATTCCGAGTACCTACCCCTGATCAGATACTAAGAAGGTTCTGGAAAACGGCCGTTCAGCCGGCCCAGTCAAGTGGAGACAAGCGCAATTCGGGAACTTCCTGTAAATTTACCCCAAAGTTCCGATAAAGGAAACGCACCTAGTGTTCACATATATAGAATGGCTTGCCAGGCTATTAGAACGTTGTTAAGAGGCATAAAAAAAACATTTTGCAGATTTGCCATTGTAGCTTCAAGTCCAAACACTTTTTAGAAAAGTTAATCTTAAGTGAAAACATGACATAAATTCAATTCAAATTTCCTGCAACAGATTAATCTGCTGTTCCAACCTTGTATCGACAGGTTTTTTGTTTGACAGTATGTTAGAGGCAAAGGTAGATGAAACATTAATCCTGGGTTACAGATCGAATTTAACTGGTTTTACAAACAAAACTTGTGATGTCATGCATCTACGTTTTGTGTAAAAGATTTCTATTCTTGATTTTAAACTGTCAACATCCAACCATTTACTTTCTGCAACAAGGTGAGTCGAAACTGTGCTTTCTTTGTGTCAGATAAGTAAGCCGTCCATTTATGTGTTTTTTTTAGCTCCTGTTTTCATCTAAGAAAGGGTTGAAAATTGTACTGCTTTGTCTGAAATAACAGTACTTACCACACAAGGAACACTCAGTGAATCACCGTCACTCTGTATCATTTATGGGTCGCGTCGGACGCTGGACTCATGATTGATGTTAACTTCTCAGACATAAAGACTGTTATGTGTTGCATTTTACGATCGTGTGTAGAAAGTGCACTACTTTATGTTCTAGAGGTGAATCACTTTTTATCACTTTAAAAATGTCAGCAAAATGTTATGTTTTGAAAATCTACCTCTAGATATTGATTGAGTGAAAAGAGGCTCATGATGGAGACATGATTAGAAGTTTTTCATCCCACAACAGTAAGGAGCTGAAAGCTGCTTAAGCACCATGTGAGGATGCTTCTGCATCTTCTCTGTGGACATTATTTTGTCCTGCTGTGGAAACCAGATGACTAATAAATGAGTGGATAAAGATCTGCTTTGTTGTAGTGAAACTAAAGGGCATTTTCACACCTGCTCTGCTCCGTTGCATAATCACGCCCACCAAACCGATGGAGCGCTGTGGCTAGACCGACCTGCAATCTACGATCTGTCTAGATTTCTAGGATGATGACAATTAAACATATTGAGTCTGAGTTAAAAAAATTAATTTTTACCTCAATCTTAATGGCGATCGTCAATATTTAGGTGATCTAGGTGATAAAAGTGGCATGCAACGTTAGCCTTTTTTGGTACAAGTCTAAATAACTGCAATCAAATTAGAATAGTAACGTGATTTGTTGAGAGTATTATTATAACTGTTTAAACATTACAGAATAGAAATAAGACATTCTTCCAACATAGTTTTTTCTACAATAATTCTGTCGTGGGTTTTCTGAGAAGCTAATGTAAACGGTACATCTCATCACAACACCCCAAGTGTTATGTAATGTGTGACATGTTGTGAGAAACCTGTGACTTTATTAGGACTTTAGTGATTTACAACCCCCGATATTTACTACTCTCTCTCTTACACACACACACACTTAAATGTAGCCAATATCTGGCTGTTATCTGCTTTTGCATTTACAGAATACTGAAATCATGAATCATATGTCTCTGATATTGGCGAGTTAAGAGTAAACTTTTATTTAAAACGCCATTTGGGAATTTCCTGCTCTTAGTTCTCCTGTTTCACCAAAAGAATTTACAGATAAGCTGCATCCTTTGATTGTCTAACAGACAGCATCCCAGATGCAAGGAGATGGCAGTAAAACTGCACTGTGGATGTTCGAACCTCCAGAGAGTCCAAATCTGTAGTGGGACTGCATCTTAAATGCTGTTACAGCGTTGAGGGAAAAGCTTTTTAAAGATAAGTCTGCACAGCATGAGGAAAGTCGATGTGATGAGGGAAGCACGGATCTAACAGACCGGCTGCTAACTTTGCATGAGCTGCAATGAGCAGATGCAAACGTTTAACACTAAAAAGGTGATTTTATTAGTTTCAGTTGTCTGTTTGTCACATTTATCTCAGTGTTGTAACCTGAGATCATGAGTGTGCATGTAATTGATAAAACCTGAAAAGCTAATACTAAAAAGCTTTTTGCTTTAATAAGTCCAATGTGCTGTTGTATTGTTACTGTCCTGACCACAGACACAGCAGACCAGAGAGATTCTCACAGAAAATAACTGAGAAACACTGCCCTATAGGGACCTTGTTTTGTATTTAAGTACCAGGTGATGCTTGGAAATTATAAATACTGCTGATGTTCCAGTTAGCATCAGGCTAGTGGTGGTGGAAAGGAAACAATACACAACTTTCTCCAGTCCCTTCACATTAAAAGACCCTGATTAACACAATTTGTGCTTAACTTGAAAAATTCTTAAAGGGGACATGTTATGACTTTTTTCTTAAGTTATAACAGTTCTATGGTCAATATAAACATGTTCATTACGTTCTTTGCACAAAATCCCTCATAAATAAAGCTATTTCTGATTTATTCTTGACATTTTCACCAGAATGAGCCGTTTCAGGGCTCTGTCACTTTAAGAAAACAAGAAGGAGCTGGCCACGCCCACCCCTCCCCCATCAGGCTGCTATAAGCTGAGAAGCTCAGGAGGGGCTCTTGCACATGATATTGTGATGTCACAAACGGGGACTTTTTGAAATGGCTTGTTTTAGGCACACAATTCTTTAAACACTGACATAAATGGATGTTTTTTGTTTTTTTTTTAAGTTTGGAATGTTTATAGGGAAAGGTTTTGTATTATATGTCCCCGTTAAAATTTGAATTTCATTGATTATCGTAACAACACAAATTAGTTTTAATGCTGAATGCATCTAGTTTTCATCCTGCAGACTATAAGCAGCTCATTTCATAGTTTTATAAAGCAGATGCTGAACTCAGAGTTAAAGAGTGAGGGATTGAATGTGTGATCTGCTAAAATTATGAAAATACCACAACTCAAATAAAATAAAAAATATATTTATTATCAGATTCGGGTATGCTCATCCAAATGCTTTCCTACAGATTATAATTGAATCTCCTATCGTAGCATAATGTTGGGATAAGCATCATTACTCTGCTGTTATAATGCATCCAGCAGATTGATTCAAACCGGTCTGGAAAGGAGCGAAGCATTTGTGAAGATCTAAGTGGAGCTCATGACAAAATCTCACCAGGTGAAGAAAAGCAGCAGGCTGCCGCATTAGCATGCAGATTCTGAGATGCACTTTACAGCTCGTGGTTGCACCAGAACAAAGAGCTTCGAGACAACATCAGAAACGGTTTAACGCTCCTTCTGTGCACTGATAACAGCACTCTATAAAGGCAGGAAAAACATGTTCAGCTTGGGAGAAATGAAACTGCTCGCTTTTATTCAGCCTGCCCTTTACTTCCAACCCATCTGTCTCAGTTACAGTTAGCAAATGAGCTGGTTTAAACTACAAAACCCCCTCTTTATGTATTATCTGAACTCATGTTATGTTTAACCCAGAACCTATTATTAATATCTTAAAGGTGCATGAAGTAAAAATGACACCCTGTGGTCATTTTTGGGTACTGCACTCCATGCATCAAAACAAACAAGTTACGGATCAGTGCCAGAAGGTTCTAGATGACGAGTGAAGATGAGTCATACACAGTAAGTAGATAAATACATTTCATTGTAATATTTGTTGGTATTTGAAAAAATGTAATTTGAAATTTAGAACCGACTGTTTCTAATTCACTGTTAGCATTGTTAACTAACATTTTGGCTAACATTTTTTCAACAACACTGCTGCAGCGCGCACGTTGAAGGATTTGCAACCCTGCTGGCTCACATATGATTGGCTCTGGAACCAGGAAGTATGGCAGCGAGCCAGATTGTAAACAAAGGTCCAATCCCAATACTCGCACTTCCACCCTTGCACCCTTCAATTGCGCGTTCCCGAGCAAGGGTGCGATTTTGTAGGGTGTCCCGATTTTCAACTGCGGAAGTTGGCCACGCCCCTTTTGCACCCTTGATCATCACGTCGCCCAAGTCTGCATTGATGCGAACTTTGAGCAAGGGTATTACCCACAATCCATTGCTGCGTGGGAACTTTGAGAAGAAGGCGGAGCAATGGTTTAAGTGCCATTTCTGAAATAATGTAGTTTCAAATGAAAGTTCATTTTAAGACGATTAATGATATTTATTCATGCTCTGATATTTTTTAGACTAATATTTAACGTGGACAGCAATTAATTTTGTTAAATTTTGTTTGTTTTAAAGTTGTTAATAAAGTTTTTTTTTTAAGTAGCACAAATAGCGATCGGCATCCCAGCATGCGTTGCGGTCAATGACACAATGCTCTGTCCCAATTTGGAAATCATTTGCACACTTGTGAACTTTTTACATATTGCACCTTTAACGGTAATATTTCTACATGTTATAGCAGGATTTGCATTAAGCTTTTGCTCGTAGATGAGAAAACAAATAAAAGCAAGAATTAAACAAAATGCTGAAAAGATCACACATCAGTTTTACGTTTATTCGATGCAGCAGAAGGCAGAGTTTGGTTTGATTAGCTGTGAATTGGTGAGGATTTTAGCTCCTGGCTGCCAATCCAGCCTGACAGACGCGGTGCAATCACACAAATCAGGTTGTGTGAGTCATTCTGCCCTTGGGGCATATTTATTACTGGGGAACTGGCTATTGTAGAACATTTCAATGCAAAAACAGTGGTCATCCTCAGAAAACACCCCGAGCAGCTGACATATTTTAAAATCATTCATAATCTCCTTGTGCTGGTCGGTGATTTATCAGGCCAGACAGATCGAATTAGTCTGGTTGTAGAGGAAGGAGGATGCACGTGTGAACGGTGCAAAGCCGTAAGTGTCTTATGTAGATGAATTAAGTGTAGAGTAGAATTTCTACTGCACTTCTTCCATTAGTCATGTCACACTATCCACTGTTCTCCTTCACTTAATAACCCAACCACATGTCATTTGCAGGGGTTCTGATGAGTTCTGTGTTATACCCAAGAAAACGGATCCTTCATCACTTTATTTGCCTGAAAGGAGCTAAAAATCCCATCCTGCACAACAGAAATGGGCCAAAACGAGTCCTGCAGGGAGCTGGGACTATTTGTGCTATTGTGGCTGATGCTGAGTACAGAGCAGCGTCATTACAGTCCTTTTATGTTTGATTCTTATTTTAAAAATTTTTTTAGACATAATAATCACATCTCTTTAAATCTGTTCCTGGAACTTTTTCTTGAGTTTGTCAAAGAAATCTAATAAAAGCACATCCTGGGATATAATTGGACTTTGAATGTGTTGCACATTTTGTAACTGGTCCTCCGTAACTGCATCATGAGCCACATCATCACTTAACTATTCTACTGATGGAGGACGCTCGTTATTCTGATCGATTCTGCTGTAAGACTTTTAGATGCACGTAGCGACTGATCCTTGGCAATAATTAATGGTAATTTGGTTTCAACCAACAATCAAGAAAAACAACAAGCTTAAATTTATTTTTATTCTGTCACCTGTGCGGGTTGTCACACACACAAGCAGCACAAAAGTCTACTGCATGACAGAAACGCAGGTCTGTCTTCTTCTGATTTGTCATGTGGGAGTTAGCTGAACATACACTTAATATTTCAATTAATCTGCTGCGGTCTCTAGTATAAATTAATGTCTAGTGAGTCGTTCTCTGTGGATAAAAAGCTCTAACGTTCCTGCTTCCTGAGGTTAGCCGGAGGAGTGGAGGGTGGGGGTGTCTTACTTATTAATATTCATGAAATGCGAAAATTTCACCTCTGATTAGCTAACAGAAACCCGACTCTTCCGCTGCCTTTAGTCACTGTTCACGTTGATGTTTTAGCTCCACAAATAACTCAAACCTGAATGAATTCTGCCATGTTGGAGTTGCTAATGCTAACAGCTAGCTTCTACTAGCCGAGATGCGCTCTGCTCTCTCCTGGACGCTAAATCAACAACAGCCTTCTGTGGTTGCAAGCCAAGCTAGGTGAGACCATGAATGCTAATTTGCAGTGTGACGTAGATCTGCGTGACTTTTTCTGACCCACGTGTTTACTCGTCTATTTTCTGTTAGCGGCTAATGCAGGAAATAGTGGTTGAAGACGTTTTTACCTTCTGCAAGCATGTGAAACTCAGCGTAACCATTTGTATTTAAAACATAACAGTTTCTCAGTGAACCTCTGCTTTAAGGTTAGGCTAGCTCACTTCTTTTCTGTTCTGATGAGATTTATAGATTCTTCCAATCATCTCATATTTACTTGCAGCTCAAGTTATCACAAAATCATAAACACCGATTGGATGTTCTCTTATTAAATGTGTTTGTTGTGTAATCAGCCTGCAGCAGACCTCTTCTCCTCAGCTCTCTCTCTCCCACATTCAACTTTATTTGTTTCTATGATTCTGTCTTTTTTCCTAATGATGAAACAATCCAAAGGCCATATTTATCTGCCTAAAATGCTAATTATTCATTGGCATAAACATTAAGTAATGCATCTACCTGTTGTTGTGTATAGAAACCCACTGCATGTGTGAGGTAAGTTGGTAATTTTGCACGTCTACTTTAGTTATTTAGCACCAAACTGATGGGCGGCCAATAGAATTAATAATAATAATTCATAACCATGATGTTTTTATTAAATCTAAAAAAAAATTTAAACCAAATAGTAGGTTTATTAATGGCCAAAAAAGGAGCAAAAAAAGTGATTTCACAGAATAAAATAAAGACGGTGTGATCTTGTTCATGTTGTAATAATGTATTTAGATGTGGGTGACTATGCTGCTCCTCTCTACCACTGGGTATAATTATGAACTTAGAAATGCTTTCACATTTGAAACTGTCACTGCAGTTTAATAAAATATATATAGAAGCTATGAATAAAAAATCGCACTACATTTGTTGGAGCACAGGGGTTCAAGCTCACTCTGAAATGAATAAAACTCTGAAATAATGAATACATTTTTATTTAATAACTTGTTTTTTGTATGCAGAACTAAACAAATGAGTCAAGTCTACTATTTCAATAACATTGTAATGTACTTTTTACTATTATTATTGTATTATGATTATTTTTAGTAGTCTCTCAGAGCAACACATAAACTATGAACTTTTTAAAATATATATATAAATAATTAAAGCATTAATGACAAGTATTTTGTCACTATACTAAATTCCCTTTACTTTTATTGTATCTTCTCAAAAGACACTTTATAATAATTTAATTCCTCTTAATGACTGATGTGTTAGGTGTCTTTGTTTAAACACATAATATCCAGTTATTGCAGCTGAAATATTTATTTTTACAAATGATTACATTTATCGGGTGCTTTTCTAGTCTTTGTCTCATTCAGTCTTTCTGATTTTAGATTGGATGGGTGCTAAATATGCTTGATGTCTTGCCCAAGGACACTTCATTATGTGGTTTGGCAGATGGGATCAAACCACCAACCTTCTGATTGGTAGGAAACCGCTCATCCCATTGAAGCCTAGTTTATACAGTAGTTCTCCATCAGCTCGGCAACTGAGACGTAACTCCACGATTCATTTACGCAAGCACTATGCGTCAGGCCTGCAGAGGGGAACGGAGACATCCCAATTTTGTACTGTGGGTCGAAAGTGAAGGAGAGCGGAAGCCTGTGATTGGTCAGGATGCTACAGCTGTTTGAAGAACGTTTTGTGGAAGAAGTCCGACAATATAAACATTTATAAAACTGTGACTGACGGAATATAAAGATACGCAGCAAACTTCTTACTCGTAGATGGAAATTACGGGAAACGTTGGTTTGGAGGTGGCGACTGCATGAAGAGGTGGACGAGAATGAGGGACGCATAGGTCTGTGTAAAAAAATCTCTAAAATCCATGTACACAATACAAATACACAATAGCAAATAAATACCCTATTATGGACCAGAGATGTGACTGCAATGGTAGCTAAACCCCACCAGAAAAGTGCTACGCCCTCTGCTGTCCTGGTGGGGAATTGCTTTGTAACGCTCCGCAGGCGATGGAGTCTTAAAGAAAAACGTCCACCAATACGTTACACACCATTACACTTTTACCCTAACCCTAGTTATCTATACTGGTGCTTGAGTCATCTGTGGCTCACTGGTCAACGTTAAATATGTGTTGCAAAAACAAAAGTGCAAAATGTAACTGGGTAGAGTGACTGTTTCATAAGTCACTGAAGAAAATTAATGAACTAAAATTATTGCTTTGAACAAAATTTCATTATTTTACAATTATTACAAATAAAACATTCTGAATGGAGAAAGAAAGAAACAAGTACACGCTTTTATCAGGTGGTACAAAGGATTTAGCATTTTGCTAAAAGCAGCTCTTTGCCATTTATTTTTATTTTTCACATCTAAGGAAAAGCAGGTACAAATAAACATAAATTAAGAATTGTTGCTTTGCTGAGATTGCATTGAGTTGTCAAAAGGATTTTCAGCAGAAATGTCAAACGTTCCAGGAGATAAGTGTGAACGTGTTAAGCTGACGTGCGTAAAAAGCCCCTCATACAGTAGCATTTTTAATCTTTCAATAGGATTTAATTTGTAATGAACATGTAAACATTGTCAGCTAATGCTGGCCAAATTTCATCTGATCACAAAAAAAAAAAGAAACACAGTTAAGAAAATCAAACACCCGCCCACCACTGAGGTGACTTGGCGTCTGCAGAGATTATGTGTGGGAAGCTGGAGAGAGGAGATGAGAAACAGCCAGAAATGCTCCAAACGGCACCTCTGTGTCTCTTTGGAGACAAAAGCGAGATCAGCGTGTCCTCCGGGTCAGCCTGCTGCTCTCAGCGCCGCTACAGTAAAAACGGCTCCTGCAGCACACCTCCTCCACTTATGTGACACGCCGGCACACAGAAAAGAAGCGGGACTCTTTGATGCCATCGTCCCTCACATATTAAAGAGTTCAGGGAGGCCAATCCAATTCATCTGTCACCTTTCTCTGGAGCACTCCAAACTTAATTCAGTTGGAAGAATGGATGGAAAAACTCCATTTCACTCTCCATCTCACTGCTTTCTCCTTATTGTTTGAACTGAGATGCTTCTATCTCAAGCAAACACTCATGGTCACTTCGTCGCCCGGGGAGGAAAAAAAAAAAGGAAACCCTCCTGCATTGTGAATATCAAAGCCCTCGGAGCCCCAGAGGGCTTCACCAAAATGTCAGTGTCGGTGATACAAGTGGAATAGAGTCAGAACCCAGATGTGTTTGCATTCACTCTTCCTCTTGTGTCCGTGAGGAGGTAGTGGTATAAGAGCTTCCACCCAGCCTCCATCAAAACACCCAGAAATCCTTTAAACAGGATGAGTTTCAGACCAGTTTGGAAAAAGCTAAATCCACGGGAACCAGGTGCATTCAATGGGAAGACTTTCCAGAATCCTAAAGTGGTGATGGCTGACAAATACACAAACAGCTCATATGTATTATCACAGATTATTGGAATACTGTCAAGAGTACTTTTAAAACTTCTGCTCTATTACAACAATCATTGTGTTTTTGTCTGTAACTTCTTTGCTAACAAACGGAATAAGCGAGACTCTATGGAGGATTCAGGCAAACAGAAGTCATAAATGCGCCGCTGAAGGTGCTCAGTCATCTGGAGTAATGGTTGCCCTAGGAGGTTTAGAGAAAATAGCACCTGGATTTCTTCTCTTTGCTTTCCTTTTTTTTTGAAGATGCTTCTTTTCTCATTCAGTGAACTATACCAATTAAATATGGAAGTATAAAGAACCTAACTTTGATTTTTGTTAATTCAAAGTCATTTAAAAACCCTAAAGCAGAAATTCTGAGTTTTTCCCTTTTCAAGAGTTATGTCAGCCTGGCATGCACTCCTATATTTATACGACCCATTGAAAACATCCAGTCGTGAGGCAGAATCTCTGGTTGTCTTTCAAACTATCTCTGCACGCAATTGAACAGCGCTAGGACCAATCGGAGCAACGATCAACGTGACATATTCAATGCTACAGAAATATCAACATGGTGGTCAGCCATACACAGTTGAAGAAAAAGAAGCAAATGCATCCATTTTTGAAATAAATGATAGTACCTCTATCTGCACTGTAAACCCAGATTTTGATTAAACTCAAATGATCTTGTTCACATTACTTAAATGTTTCTAAATTATTAACATTACTTGTTAATCCTGAGTTAGCTGAACTGTTTCATGTCCTTTCTTATTGTAATTGTGTTTTGAAGTCCAATCAGTACTCTCTACTTAAACAAACTGAGTTCAGATTACTAAAACACATGTAATTTTAATACCACTTATAAATTTGAGCAAACTGTACTTTTTAATGGCCTAGCTTATATGTTTGAGTTCAAACTACTTCAAATAATCAAGTTTGCTTGGTTGCAACCTCCAAAAACCTGGTTCATACCAGTTCTGACCAGATGCTGAGGAGCTCTGACTCTTTAGAGACAGAACAGAGACACACAGAACAAAGAGGAAGAACTCAGCTGCACTGAAGTCTAACAAGCAAGTTTTCTACCCCATGTTTGACGCCTTAGGCCAATGACCAGAGTTTAGTCATCTTAAAACTGCAATTTATAGATTTAAAAAATGACCCCACCCACTGTGAAAGAAGCAGTGGGTGAGGTGCATTGTGGGTAGTCATTTTCTTAGCTATTTTGTTCTATTTTGGGGTGTTTATGCATGTTTATTGTGTGTGGGAGGTTGTGTTGTGTTGTCTTGTGTGTTTTTCTTTGTTATTGCTTTGTTCAGTGTTGCAAAGGTGGGGTTATTTGTTCTGTCATGTTGACACCATAGGTCAGGAGGAAGGTCTCAGGAATGAGACCACTGTGTTGTTCCTCTGTATATAGTAAGGTGGTGGTTCTCACTAAAGGCTCTGGTCTCAGTAACCATGAGTTCAACTCTCACTGACTGCCTGCAGTCATGTGGTGCATGAGTTAGCTGGCATCTGTCAGTGTCAGTTAAAATGTAAAAATTGGTTCAATTGGAAGAAAAAGTAATGCTTAAAAACAAGCTGAGTTATATAAATGGGTGTTTAATAGTTGTTTCAACTAAGTATCTTTAGTTACTGTAACTCTGTAACTATAGTACATTCAACTCAAAATTTCCATTTCACTCTATTAAGGGTTCAAGTGTATTGAATGTAGTCTGCTGCACTCGCTCAACTAATGCTTCATTACTTAAAAAATTTAAGGCAACGTGTTACCTGAGTTTTTTTAAGTAAACTCTACTTATCTGGGTTTAGAGTGTGCTCTTGTGTCGAAGAAAAGCTCGTGTCCAAACTTGATGCCAAAGCCATTTCAAACAAGCGCCGCTCCTGAGCTGATGCCATCTTTGTAGTTTTTCCTCTGTCGCAGCTCTATACTATACCAAGTTAATTTATATAGCACATTTTAAAACAGCCTGACAGCTGACCAAAGTGCTGAACAAAGATAAAAAATACAACAGTGATAAAACGTCACAGAGTGAGATACAATGAGATAAAATCAGCATTTAAAAGCAAGGTAACAGTAAACGAGCTAGCGATGGGGCCTGCCTCACATGCAGAGTAAGCTTATTCCAGAGTTTCAGGGTGGCGTAAGAAAATGCCCGCTCCCCATGAGATTGTTAGTGCTCCTTGGGTACAGAAAAGAGCAGGTGATCAGCTGATCTCAGTGATTGCAATAGCATATATGAAGTAATTATATCTGAAAGATAGGAGGGGTCCTAGACATGAAGGATTTTATAGACGAAGACAAGGACTTTGGATTGGACACGAAAGAGCACAGGGAGCTAATGCAAATCTGTCAGTATAGGAGTGATGTGCATCTGTCTGTATTCGTCAGCAACTGAGTCGTGGGATTCTGAACCTTTTGGAGGCGATTAATTGAGGATTTATTGACTATTGACTATGTCTGACCTATTAGGGTTGAGTTTATGTAGTCCAGTCTGGATTTAATGAATGCGTAGATGACTGTTTCCAAGTGAGACCTTTTCAGAATGTGTTTCAGATGAGACAATTGGAAAAGTAGAAAAGAACAAGGCTTAACTCTAGCGTTTATTTGTGGAGCCAGAGTTAACTCAGAGTCCAGTTTGACCCCCAGGCTAGTGACATGGGACTTGAGCTTAAGGGGGAAGGACGATAGATCAATAGGTGTCTTGTGATGGTTCTTAGGAGAAAAAAGGGTTGCATCAGTTTCGTTGTCATTGAAATGAAGGAAGTTAATGCCAAACCATGTCTTGACCTCTGAGAGACAATCCAGAAATGACTGAAATGAATTAAGGGGATTCAAAGCCAGATAGATTTGGCAGTCATCAGCATTGATGTGGTAGTTGGTATGAAATTTTACAAAAATGTTGCCCAGGGGGAGAATGTAAAGTGAGAAAAGTAAAGGTCCCATAATCGAGCCTTGTGGCACTCCTCATGGAAGAGGCAGAGAAGGAGAGGAGCACTCATCGATGTACGCTCTAAAGCTTCTACCCCTTAGGTAGGACCGGAACCAGTGTAGAGGGGCCCCTTCGATCTCAACCCACATCTCAAGCTTTTTGGACAGAATATTGTGATCAATTGTGTCAAAGGCTGCAGAAAGGTCGAGAAGTAAGAGGTGGACATATCAGTAATAGGTAAAAACTCCCTTTTGAAGAACTTTACCATATTTTCATTCAAACATGGCTATGGTTAGAGTCAGAGTGTAACCCATCCTTCCCAGTTCATATATAATATACTTTAAGTAGCAATACTGAGGTAGTACAAAAACAAGAAATAATTAACAACTCAAGAAACTCCCCAACAGTTGTGTGACACCTTCATCCAATTCTGTTCATATATTTGAATTTTATTTTGAAAAAATCCAACATGAATCACAAATTGAGTGCCCCAAAGCAAAAAGAAATGCACGAATCAAAAACGGTATTAAATGATCAAATCTGCTGAAATACAAAAAGACAAATCTCAGGTATCACTTCAGCAAGCTAGCTGCTACACACTACCTTCCCCAGATCAATACGATTCCTCATGGGAGCCACAAAAGTCAATATATCTTTGTGTGCCAATCTGTCTATTAGATGTTATAAGTGAAATATTTCATTTAGTGTGGACTACAGAGGGAAATATCACCAAAGTCATTAGGGTTTATCCGTTCAGGACCAAGAATGTCAGCAGAAAATGCCAAAACAATCCATCCACCAGTCTGGATCAGATTGGGGAACAGACTCTCAGTCAAGCTGCTAGCATTGCTAGAATTCTGCATTCACTACTAAAGATATTTTCAAATAATAATAATATTTAGCAGGCGATTACATGAACCAGCTGTCAGTGCACAGACTTGAAGAAATTTGATGAACCGTGAGCAGACGGTGGAGAAATGTAAACTCACTGAAGGTAGTCAGGAAGTAAGGCAAAACTTTGTTCCCATTAGTGCTTTCTTTCTTTCTTTCTTCTGTCGATAAACTAATCTTTTCATTCGTGAAATATTCGAAGCTTCAAATATTTTTGCAGCTGCCGATTTTGAAAGCCATCACACCTAAAACCTGCGTGTGTCTCAACCATAAAAACTTCACTCGGAATTGTTCCAGTTTAATAGTCTAGAGTTTTTCTCAGCTCTGGAACAAAACCAAAAGGCTTTTTTCCCAGCTTTAGCTCTCTATACTTTTACCAGAAGCTGTGGTGTTACATAAAAACACCCCATGCTTTGTATATGTGCTCTAATCCTCCTCGCTACATGTGCCATAAATGAATTCAGCAGTCTAAAAAGTTACATTTAACACACAAAAGGTGGAAGCAGCAGTAATAAGCCTTTGTGACAGTTATGTCTACGGTATACTAAAGTATAAAGCCGTGACAGTTTAATGCTAAAGTGTCACTTAGTGCATTTAAAACACAAAAGTCGGTTTTACCTTTACGAGCGATCCGAATGCAATTTATTCTGGTCTCCTGTGGATAAAAGAAAAGCTGAGTTAATCCATTTGACTTGATATGTTCAAAAATATGTTCATAAAAGAAACATCAATGACACTTTTATTGTGCGTAAACATGATGAAAATAAATAACCTTGTTGAAAAGAGGCAATACATAGACTCTGTCCTTTTATTCACTGGGTGAATAGAAAATTTAGATTGTAACACTTAAGGCCTTGATTACCCTACCCTAAGACCCGTCACCTTCGTTTGCTGATTGGCTTTTAATCCATATCTTTCTTAGTCAGGCAACCATCCTATATATGTAAACATGTAGTCGGGCCACAAGCCATTGAAACCACCCAGTCACTGGGCAAAATATATGGTTTTCTTTCAAACCGTCACGCAAATGAACCGCGTTAAGACCAATCAGAGCAACAATCAACATGTAATCGCTAGAGTGGTTAGTGAACGGAGCAGTCCATCATACGCCATCAAAGAAGAAGCAAATACATCCTTTTATTGAAAAAATTACTTAAAGCAACATTGCGCAACTTTTACACCTTAAAATTATGCTTTTTTGTAAAGTTTTTGCGTCATATTATTATCTATTATGTTCATTTTCATACCTGTGATAGTGTTGGGGGGGTCCCACGTCTGTTTACTGCGCTGTACAGTTTTTGTGCATCGGGTAGCGCCGGAAGTACTGACTGGGTGTCGCTTTACGGCAGAATATGGCAAGCCAAAGGGATAAAAAAGCCCGTGTTCTAAACGCGCGTTATGTCCGCCAAAATGCGCGTCTTGAACGCGCGTTTTGACACCAAAAGGGGCAAAAACTTGCGTGTTCTAAAAGCGAGCATTATGTCCGCCAAAACGCTGCGAGTTTAGAACGCGCATTTTTTAATCCCTTTGGCTTGCCATAATTGTATAATGTAAACTCGCTGTAGCAGCGGCAGATTCACCAAAGAAAGCTAGAAATCCCTTATCAGAGGAATCTAGGAAAAGAAAAGAACGTGATAGAGCAAGAGCAAAGACCAGAGTTATTATTGGGCCGTCTTTTCCTCGCTGGAGAGCTCTTTTAGAAAGAACGGCATGAACTATGGACTCTAACCTAGCCATGCTGCTAATGGCTAGGTAAGTAATAAATGATTTCACCAGGGTTATTGTGTTTGGTCGGGCATAAAGTTGTTATACAGTCCTGATAAAACTATTTATTCAATGTGTGGGGGTGGAAAAGTTTGTTTTCGTTGCTTTGCCTGACATTAGGAAAGCAAACATGCCTCTTATGCCCGATAGAGAGATTTAATGTTACGACAGTGACGTTACGCAGGAAGCCTCTAGAGGGCGACAGAGACCATATAACTGCAAAGTTGCGGAATGCTGCTTTAAGTACCTCTATCTGCTCATGTCTTAATTGTCCAAAGTTGATGCCAAAGACATTTCAAACAAGCGCCATTCCTGAGCCGACGCCCTCTTAGTAGTTTTTTTCTCCATTGCAACTCTTGCATTGAGCCCCCTTAACAAACGTAAAGTGACACAAAACTGTACAAACCTGCTGAGGCTACATTTGAGCGTGGCTAGACCAATCTGCAGAGCAAAATCTTTTGCTACTGTTACGGTTGGTCTAGATTTCTAGGCTAGGGTTAGGCTTTATTTCCCCACCGAGATCAACTCACTTAATACTGAGACCACTGCAAAGGTATTGAAAGAACAAGTGAATGTGTAGAGCTTAATCAAAGAATCTAAAGGCCAGGGAGTAAACTGAAGTCAGGAAAAAACATAAATGTGTGTCACTTTACATGCTGTGGAAGGCAAAATCAGCATGCAGTTATATTATTATGTTTACCATAGTGGATTTTTGCTGCAGTAATCTCTGCTTTTCAGCAGAGCAGAAAGAAAAATTACATGGAAAAGTGTGTGTTTGTTTTTCCGCTTGTGTGTTTTCACAAGGAGCTGGATACACCAATCATGCATCTTTCAAGCCCCACTGATGGCATATTTGCCAAAGCAATTACTGTTTCAGTACAATAGCGGCTCGTGGTTCACAGTATGCCTCGTACATCTAATTTATCCAGGGTAATTGTCAAAATAATTAGTTTCTTCTCTCCACACCCTGACTCAAAAAAGCCAATTTTCCCCTGAAACACAAATTTATTTTAGAAAATAGATCGAAGATGAAAATGTTTGGAAGTTTAGAAAACAGCATCTCTCTCTTATGGGAAAAACGCTGCTCACTGAGTCCATTATGAGCAAAGCTCAATGAAGATTTCACATCAAAGGGGAGAGATTTCAATAAAGTTTAGTGTAAATTGTGCCTTTTTGTACCCTGAAAAGATAAAGATTGTTGTTTTTGTGTCTCCTGAGACCCACTCAGCAACACCCAGAGGACATTGGCTCATTCTCTGAGGACTCGCACATCTTGATACTGTTGATATCAAAATGAAAAGCTGCACTCAGCCAGATCCACTTAAGCTTCTTATTGGGCTAATGCTCCACACAGTATTCACTTCTGCTGCGTTTGACAGTCAGACTGAAATTGGCAAGCTTCTTTCAGTTCCATCCAGAAATTAAATAAAAGTAACAGTAATGTGATTATCGTAAATAACATCATGCAAACCGAAAAACAATACCTGGCGTTATGATCACAATTAGTCAAGCTGATAAAGACTTATCCCATCTGGTAATACAGCTTTGTTTATGCTGACACCTTATTGGATATCAATAGATATTTATTAGAGAGGTCTCTTAATGGTTCCTACCCCTCTGAAGTTGCTGGTGGCTTGGAAGTAGATGAGGTAGTTCTTGGTGGGGTCTAAAGGGCTGTTCCAGTAGCCGTTGTAGGTGTGGTTGTCACCCACGGTGAAAGGTGTGGCCTCCGGTAGACTGCTGGGAGCCAGCTCAGCTGTGTAGTAGTGTGGGGACCCTTTAGCCTGGGCCTCGTTGTGAGAGTTTGGAGTGGGAAAACAGTCCACTGTGCCCAGCTCCCTCCGCCTCAGCCGGCGGGACCCATCCTCCTCCACCACCACCACCTGGTAGGCACTGGGGGGGGGGAGAATGTGGGGATTAGTACTCCATCAACATCAGTCTACAAAGAAGATCTAACATTTGACCACTTTTGGCCTTTTTTCTTGCTAATGCATCATGATAATCAACCTGTTTTTGATTTTGGCTTCTTTCATTATGGCAGCATAAAAATTGTCGGGTTGTCTAGAAAAAAGCCCTATTTTAATGTTTATTTATAAAGCACTGAAAAATAATCACAATGCTTCACAAATAACATCAAAATTACAACATTAACTGACAAAAATTCAAACAAACCAAAGAATTAAAATAATCAATACGATCATTAAAAATGAGACGAAAAAAAAGCAAAAAAACAAGATTTAAAGACCAAGTTCCCTAAAACACATGAATGCCTTGTGAGTCTATCTCTGCTGAAAAAGCTCTGGCACTCCTGTTTCAGGAAGTAGAATTGAGCCAGACCTGAGGTGAGCAGAACACGGAGGGATTCAAAATCTTATTTCCTGATATTTGGACATCTCGCCTCTGATTGGCTAACAGCAATACGACTCTACCACTGACTCTGTTTGCTCTGCAACATTGATGTTTTATCTGAAGGAGTTCTGCCGTGTGTTGGAGCTGCTAATGCTAACGGTTAGCTTCTACAAGTCAGGACGCGCTCCGGTCTCTCCTAAATGCCAAAGCAACAACAGCCTTCCCTGTCGGGAGTCAAGATGGCTGAGTCTATAAATGCTAATTTGACAATATGACGTGCAATATTCACTGGCTTTTCTAATTCAAGCATTTTCACGTCTATTTTCTATAAACGACCAATGCAGGAAATAGGGGTAGAAGACTGATCATATTTCAAAAAGAACAAGTAAAAATCAGTTTCTCAGTGAACTTGACCTTTAAGTAAAAGCAGTTTGAATAAAATGGGTCTTTGGCTGCTGTTTAAAGGTGTGTAGACTGTCAATGCAACGTAAACATAGAGGAAGTTCATTCCAAAGTCAAGGTGCAACAGATTGGAAAGAGCGATCACCTCAACTTTTATATATCTAGTCTTTCGAACCTTAGTCTATTATGGTACTTGATGCCAAGATACTTGGTACTAAGTAAAAAATATATAATTTAATCAAATTTTGGCAAGCAAGCCTCTCATTTCAGACATGGGAGGTTGGTTGCATCCTTGGGTAGACTTTCTTTTCTCCAAATAGAACATTAGCAGTTTAATACAAGATCGTATAAAATGTCTATGTGCCCCACATGACCTCTGATTTTGACATTAGTGCATGACTGCAGGAGCAAAAGTGCAGAATTAGTGATAATTTATAATCAACATGGGCTTTTTGCTATGTAAAAGTGTGATCATAACAGTTATTACAGTAAAAAAAGACCATGGATGAAATCAAGATTCACCTTTTGGACAACAGAGATTTGAAAGTAATGCATATAGATGTAATTAAGTCTTTAGATGGGTTCCAACACTGCTGTGGCATTAGGAGGGAAACTGCAGACATGAATTATTGATCAGACTGTTCAGTAACTTGTAAATGGAAAAAAAAACAATGTTCCAATTTGATCCATGTATAAACATTTGAATTAGGTCATAATGAAATCAAGAGTGGAAATACTGCTGTGTGTGTTTAAACATAATGATAGGATTGAATTAAATAGGGATAATATTATTATTGGTTAAAATGTCAGCTTTTATGAGCACTACACACCATAGAACATAAACATACTGGTAGAACACAGAAAGAGAGTTACGAAAGTAACGTTTTTATTCAAATTATGGTACATTTGCCATATTGTCTAAATGTGCTATATGCGGTCACTTCATTTAAATATTTATTTGGTTTCAATTAATTTCTTTACGTTATTTCATCAACCATACTATTTTTTGTTATTGATTTAATAAAACATGGGTCTTTCATTGCTTGATACTGTCTTGTCTGACAGAGCCTCGCCACATAAATATTAAATCTGACTCACAACCATCCAGTTCCATTAAAGGCTGGATGTTCGTTTTTGTATTTTTTTCCAAATCCTGCTTCCAGGCTACAATCGATGTGTTGGCTGGTTACAATGAAACAGCTGTCAGCAGCTGTCAGCATCTAATTAGCTGATGTATGCTGTCATTTCTATGTAATCTGATGCAATGACTTCCTCAGAATAGAAAAAAGATGCAATGGGACAGTGTTTATGGGTTTTGCTGTTGTTGCAGCGCTGGTTAGGTTCCGTGTTGTGACAGGAGATGGAATTCAACTTGAAATACAATAGAAGTGATTAAAGGGGATTTGAGAATTCAGGTATGTGTTAACACAATGTCAAGAAGGAACGACTACAAATATGGCATTAACAGAAGAAAACCTTTCACGGGAGCTCATCTCATGTTTGTAAAGTTGGATCTAAAGTTGGTGAAATGCAAACAGCATGATGGTGGGGAGTGAGGATCTGAGCACCTTGTATTAACTGATCAGACATCTTTATAACAATTTAGCATCAAATATGAGGCCATCTGTCCAGTAGATGAGGTTTGGACCAAACTAGGCCATGCAACTGAAATTTGTAATCAAATCCAGTAGAGAATGACTGAAAAGGAAAATTAATCAAAGTGTAGCAATGGCCCAGCCAAAGCCCAGATCACCACCTGACTGAAATTATGTGGTGAAACTACTGTATAATGGAGCTTTGAATAATATGTGCAAATTTCAATAGGACTAAGTAACATTGGAAAGAAGAGTTTGCCAGATTTAGTTGAGAAAAATATTCTAGGATGTTGGTTGAATGTATGTCTACCAAGCCATCCATCATACTTTGTGTTTGCCATTCATACATAGTGGTTCTTTCATATCAAATGGGAGCATAATGGTAATAAATGCCAAAAGCTTTAGACTTTCCAAAAATATTTCAAACAACATCATGATATTTCCATGACTTTGTCACAAACCAGACATCCCAAAAGTGCAGTAGATCAAATCTATGTTGGGTGAAGGTATAAGGCCAGTATAACATGAGTCAAGGCAACTATGAAGACAGAAATGGTGAATAGGGAGAAACCTGTCGTATGTGACTTATTTTTGCACCCACAAAAGAACCAAAGCTGCAAATGGATGACTTGGAGGAAGTATGAATCATCCTGGAGTCGATGAGTTCATACAAAAGTGGATCATTTTCAAGTTATTCTGGCTAAAGATGGTTCTACACAGCAAATTCAGCATGCTCAAATTAACACCGTCAGTGTTGATTTCAACACTTTTAAAGTGTCTATATGGGTCCACACCAGAAAGTGTTCATTTAACTCTTTTTGGAGAGTTGGTACTTTAACTCTGATTTTGTGTCAAAAACCAGCTCTTCTGGAGTTGACAGTTTAACACCGGTGTTAGAGTCAATGTAGGAACTCAACACCAGTGTTAAATTGTCAACTCCAGAGTCCAAAATGACTCTTACAGAGTTGATTAGGAAACACTCCTTTTCAACACTTGGGTTTAACTCATGTTACATATCAACTATATAACTCTTTTTAGTGTTAAATTAACTATTCTTAGTGTTAAATTGGACCAACACCCCAAAATTAACACTTTTAAATTTGCTGTGTACATGCTCTTGCTTTCATACAACATATTCTAACATTTCAATGTAGTTTGGATGATCAATGACATTTGATTTTATTTGCCTCAGGCACCATGTTATTTTTTATTACATCTGGAAAAAACCCGAGATTAGAACGAGGGTGTATCTACATGTTCCACGGTTACACTATTTACTGAATACATCCATTAACACCGAAGACTTGCCACTTGGATTCACACCACATGACACTTTTGGGGTTTATTTCATACGTTTCGCTTTTGCTGTGATACAAGTCAGCTCCTGATGCTCCACAGAGCTCTCGTAGACTGCAGCTATAAATATCAGAGCGTGGAGGAGCGCTGAACGAGCACTGGTGTAGGTGCGAAGCATGTATTAGCTGTACCTGACAGGAGCTCCTCTCCCCAGGGCAGGGCGAAGCAGAACGGTGATGGTGCTCTCTGACTCACTCAGTGGAGATGGAATGTCTTCATAGTCGAACACTGGGGCTGAAAACAGATACGTAGGAGGAAAACCACAAAGTAGTTAGGTCGAAGAAACAAACAAGCAGAAATTTTGCCAAGGAAAGCCTGAAAAATAAGTGTTTTCTCTCCTGGGAAGCATCAAATCAGCTTTAAGATTTGGGGTTTTTAACAGGTTTTCACTGAAGCCGAGTTTGGATATTTTACTTTTTCACCCTCACATAGAAGATAAAGTGAGATATCTGTACTCATTACTCACACATGTCCCTAGCGTACTAGTTTATGGAGGCCTCCCACACAGTGCCATTGACTGATGATGACTAGAAACAGCAGCCAACTACACAAATCAACAAGAGGCTGTTATAATATAATTAGGACATATCTCAGAACTGAGCCACCTAAGTGAAGCTCCAGGGACAAAGAGGTTAAGACTTTCTATCTCTGGTTACTACAGAAGGAGATTGTATTGGAGTGTGTGGTGATTCAAATTTCTCTCCAAGAACAACATAGAGGTCCAGACTAAAACCATGTGGAATGGAAAGGGGAGAAGTTTTTGGAATCTCAGCAACTTGTGTAGTTTGTTAGTCAAAAACAACCACAGAGAGCTGAGGTTTGAGTTCTAGTGAGCCGTTTGAGTCAGAGAATGTCTGGTGCTTAAATCCAATGAATTATGAAAACCTAAGAGGCGTTTTTCATTTTAAGGCTTTCTACAAAACTGAAGTGGAAGCTGCCAGCCTGCTGAGCTCTTTTGATGGCACAGCACAGAGAGAGCATGGGAATGATGTAGACAAGAATGTACATGCTCACAGCTGTACAGGGGGATTAAATGCACAATTATACCTTTGGGGGACAGAGGTTTGAGGTGGTTCCGCCAACTATGGGTACTATACGTGACTCTACCACTGACTCCATTAGCTTTGCAACGTTGATGTTTTATCTCCATAAATAACACAAGTCTGAAGGAGTTCTGCAGTGCTGCGGAGTTGCTAATGCTAATGGCTAGCTTCTACTTGCTGAAACGTGCTCTGCTCTCTACTGGATGCTAAATCAACAACAGCCTTCCTCGTCGTGAGTCAAGACGGGTAAGTGCATAAATACGAAATTTTCAATGTGACGTGCATTTGTCAGGCTTTTCTAATGCGAGCGTTTCCCGGTTTATTTTCCATCTGCCGCTAATGCAGGAAATAGGGGTAGAAGACTATTTTCTTGTTTATCCTGCATGTTAAACTCAGAGTGACTGATCATATTTCAAAAATTACAATAAAAATGGTTTCTCATTAAACTTGGCCTTCAAAAAGGCACAAAACATTTTGTACCCGCTTTACCTGGAATTTCTTATTAATGTTATACAGTCATTGTTTCACTCACCGACTATAAACATTTTACTACCTTGGAACATAAACATAATAGGTCTTAGGATGGTGTCGACATCACCGGTTTACTTGTTGCTTGTTACATCAGACAACAGCGCCAAGTCTCGGTCTTGTGACTTCATTTAATTTATTATTAATTTGATCGGTTGTTACTCAACCATGGCAAGACATTGCTGTGTTGTGGGGTGCAACCACGCAACACGTGATCGCCAGGGGAAAAAAGGTGAAAAACAGGCAAATTTTTCACCGTTTTCCAGCTTGGAGGCATAACTACGAAGACCAAGTATGCGACAAAACAAAGTCTTGTTGGTTCACTTGGATAGTAGCTGTAAGGCAACCAACATCACCTTCCAGAGTATCCCGATCTTGAGGAGAGTGTATTCTCTGCATTTTCATTCTGGTAAGTTATAGATGGTATACGTTTTTTATACATCGTTTCTTTCCTTCAACTGCGATATGCATACCAACACATACCGGTAGACTATGAAACACAACACAACATCTTCTGCTACACTTTTTCTATGGGATGACAATTTGATTGTTTTACTAGAAAAACAAGCCAATGAAATGTCTACCTCTCATCCGAACGTTTACATCC
This sequence comes from Aphyosemion australe, assembly GCA_006937985.1. NCBI lineage: Eukaryota > Metazoa > Chordata > Actinopteri > Cyprinodontiformes > Nothobranchiidae > Aphyosemion > Aphyosemion australe. The sequence goes on from SSNS01000036.1 coordinate 1,543,958, forward strand.
GCTAACACCATAAACAAGATAACCGAAAATGTCCTTATGCAGAACTGCGGTGACAACAAGTCATCAGTGCTCCAGTCTTGGTTTTTATTTCATATGGATCCAAACCATTTATAAGGCTGGCTTTGTTCATATACCAGTCCCTTGCTTCCCTATTTAACGTATCAATGTACATTGCACATCCTTTTCAGAATTTTATAATTGTTGTTTATTACTTTCTTTCTCATACATCTGCTTCTTCTCTGCCATGTACTGTTTGTTTCCATGGTTTGTTTACACTCGTGAAGCCATCAACATGGCTGCCACGTCCCAGTATGCAAGGCATGATCCCAAGCCCTATTTTACACTTCAGACCCTCAAAAAAGTTACTCGTGGTATAGGTTCATTGTTGACCCCTAGAGGGTATTTCTTCTGTATGTAGGTTTATTTCACAGTGAATGGAATGGTGTACATGCTTGTAATTTCAACTTTGGATGGCCTTGTTTTTAACTGTTGACAGAGTTCAGAAGTTCTGAGTTGACTCCAGGTCAACTGTGGCAGGAAAACTTGCAGTGCAGCAGAGTACCTCCTCCTGGACTTGTAAGCAACACTTAAGCACTTATGAACAGCTACTTTTCAATTGTTAATGTAAGAAAAAACACAAAGGGCTTGTTCCTTCACAATAGAGGTTTTGCACTTATGTGATTGCCTGATTATACCCCTGACCGATATGGCAGCCTTACAAATGACAAACAGACACTTGATAAAAACACGGGGCAGTGACTGCGGCCAAGCCGAACACAGGAACCATGTTGCCATGCCTACCAAGCCAATGGAAGTACATGCTGTAATGGTCCAACAGATAAAGGGTCCTTTAAAAGACTATCTTCTTGGTGTTTTGGCTCAAGTTGAACTCATATGTGTGAGATATACGATTATGTTACACAGTAAATTTCACGTATGGTACCAAGAGAAATGTATAGATCCTATTCTGCAAAACAAACAGAAGTCCCTTTCTTCTTTAAACTATTGACGTAATCATTAGTGACTACCATAAAAAATCTTAATTTTCTAAACTCTAATAAGGCCGGTGACCTATTCATTACCTCCTCTGGTGATGAGTCATAACAGGTCCGACCTGCCATGACACTGACTCCTGACCACCTGGACTTCATACTAGCATGTAATTTACTCATGTTTTTGCCTCTGATTGGTGTAAATATGTTATTAATATACTAACATGTTTTATGGACTTTAACAAACATAATTCTCTTGAGCAATTATAAAAACATTGTTTACCTCATTGTATTAAAAACACTCTAAATTTTGTTTACTTGATGCACAATTTATGGAAACCATTGACAACTGTGGTACAGAGAAAAAGCAATTGGTGAACGCAAATGATCACTACACAGATAAAAAGGGAAATTTTTTGCCTTCCCAACTCTTTTTGTGCCGTTTTGTTTTAAATCCATACCTGTGATCTCTTCTCTTACACACTAATTCCAAAACGCCGGCACTGCCTTCGTATGATGTACACAGATTGTGGTGATGTGAACAAAGTTGTTTTCACCCAAACCATTCAGGCCGAACATTTGTAGTTAGCTTTAATTTGTTCTCCATCAAAAGAAGCCTATGTGCATCTGAAAGCTGCCTGACAGAGCGTGAATGAAGTTAATTTGTATGATTTAGAGGTATATGAGTAATTCAATCTAATCTTTGAAAAAAACAAGGAATTATGAGTCATCGCTAATGCTAGGGTCTAAGAGTCACAGAAAAATAAGTGTTTGGTTCATTATTACCACAGAACATGTCCAGACCTCACAGTATTGCTGTTTTAACTCACACCAGAGCATAGCGCTCCCAGAGCCTCACCTGAGATGTTGGTGGTGATTTCAGTTAGCGCTGTCTGGCCAAAGCCTTTTGTAGTCCGAGCACGGACCGACACCAGGTAGGTGGTTCCGGGATGCAGGCCGGAGAACATGTGGTAGGTCTCATTCCTTAGTTTGGACACGGTGCGGCGAGGACCAGGCACGTTGATACCCGGGTCAGAGGACTCAATACTCTGGTAGCTGATCTGCAGAGAGCAAATGTAAGATGCTGGATTAAACAAGATTGGGTCAAATATCTACAGATAATCTGAAATGACGGCTTGTGTGATGTTAAAAAAGCATTTTCTCAAGTCAAAGAAAGAGATCCAAACTAGATCATGTCGAAACATTTCATTAGAATGATGGATGCATGAAAAACATAGTGACATACTCAGTCTGTTCACACCACTAACTATTCACCCTCACTCCTTCAGGCAAACTGCTGAGGAACATCAAAGCCTTTACATCAGGACTGAGAAACAGGTTTTTTCCTGAGGATGCGAGTGTCATCATGATCAACCCTTAAACTGTTCTCTGCACTTTGTCTACCACAGTTTGATTTTAGATGTTGGCTGCATGGTGGCAGAGTTGGTAGCCCTGTTGCCTCGCACTGAGAAGGTTGCAGGTCTGTCCAGGGATGTCCCCCCACTTCGTGCCCAGTGACTGTTGGAGATAGACACCAGCTCCCCGTGAGCCTTGAGAAGGATAAGCGATTAGATGGATGGTTATTGAATGGTGGCAGAGGAGTTAAGTGTCTACCCCGTAACCAGAGGGTTACAGGTTTGTGCCCTGCTCAGTCTGTCGCAGTCATGTCCTTGGTCAAGACAATTCATCTGCCTTGCATGGTGGTGGTGGTTGGAAGGACCAGTGACGCCAGTGTACGGCAGCCTTGCTTCTGTCAGTGCGCCCCAGGGCAGCTGTGGAAATGTACCTCATCATGACCAGCGTGTGAATGTATGTTTGATGTGTTGCAAAGTGCCTTGGGGGGTTGTAGGACTCTGGAAGGCACCATATAAATACCAGCTCAGTGGCCTAGTGGTATGAGTGTCCACCCTGAGACTGGGAGATCGTGGGCTCAAATCCAAGGTCGGGTCATACCAAAGACTTGGGACCCAATGCCTTCCCATTGGACACTCAGCATTAATGGGTTTGATTGGAGGGTTAAACCACCAAATAGTTCCCAAGTGCAGCTGTGTCTGCAGCTCACTGGGTCAAATGCGGAGATCAAATTTCACACACTAGTGTGACAAGTAATGGGACTTCAATGTTAAATACAGGCCAGTTACCATTTTTATGTATACTGTTTTGAGCTCCACACAGTAACACATGTGTATCACTTTTACAGATGATCTGAACAGAAGATCAACGTATCCAACAAAAATATTGCATAATTTACAGTAACACAATAACCTAATGCAAAGCAACTGTAGTAGTAGCACAAACAGCGACTGGCACTCTGGCATGCGTCGCGGTCAATGACCCAATGCTCCCTGTCCCAATTCGGCAAACTTGTGTACTACGCACTTGAAACCTTACTGCACACCTCCTCTAAGTGCACTTAACAGAAGGGCGTAGGGTGCAGTGTGAGAATTGGGATAGGGCCAGAGTCATCATGGGCATCTGAAATTCCTCTTGAACCCTGCCCAGCTCTTCAAAAAAATGCTGAGACAACGAGAGAAAAAACTTGCAAATAAACTCAGGATAAATTCCAAAACATTCCAAAGATGATGAAAAAACTGCATGGACTTTGCAGTTCTTTTGAAATTAAATCATACATCTCACTGAAGACTATTTGAGAGACTGACCTAAAGAACAGGCATGCAGTGATAGAGTTTAGTCACCATGAACTCATGTTACGAGGCAATAATGTTGCAGTAAAAACTTTAAGATGGTTTACTGGTTTCACTTGGAGCAGGACTTCCCTTAAGCAAAGGTTTACTATAAAATCCATATACAAGCAAACGTAGGTAGGGAATTTGTCCAAGGGGTGAACAACGATACGTTTTTCAAAGATGAAATAACAAAACCATCTCAATCTCTATCGAACCTCTGGAAAAAACAACTGAAGGGTAGACGTATATGTGTCCAGCAATAAAAAAAGACCAATAATGGATTAGATTTCTATAGCCCTTTTCACATTGTGATGTGCTTTGGTGATGCTAAACTACATCATAAGAAAGCCCCTCTGGCCACAAGGCAGGTGAAGCGTCTTGCCAAACGACACAACAGCAAAATGACTGAGCTGGGATCGAACCAGCAAACCTCCGACTATGATATCCTTCTCCACCTCCTGAATCACTGCCACCAGAAGCACTGATGGAACCTTGACCGACAGGAGTATCCGATTTTGTCTAGTGTCTAATTTTTGATACCTTTAAACCTCGTTCATATTACACCCCAATCAACAGAACTGTCTGTCTGGAACTGCATGTCACATTGATTACTGAATGTAATTCAAGGACGACTTAAGGGATTCTAATCGATTAGATTCCTCTTTTTTTGTTTGTTTTGCTTTTTATCAAAAGGCACCTCGATGATTATCATTACTAACGTGATTTAACAGTAAATAAATACACGATAACTAGAGAGAAACAAACTTAGAAAAGGTTTTTGCTCAAAGCGGCATCTTCTTGTCCTCATCAGGACCGGAATTTGTGAGTTAGATCTCGCCTGAGCAAGATCTAACTCACAAATTCTGCTGAAGAACTGATCTGACAGTCTGCTTTTTCTGCACAGAGGAAAATCAGCTCTTAATAGATTTCTACCAGAAGACGAAATTGTCACTTTCATGGATCACAGGCTTTCAACAAAAATAATCAGCTTTGCTTTTCCATCTGTACTTCAGGCACCTCTCTGATGGCTGCTGCACTATCCTCAAAGACTTTAACCATCATAAATGCAAAGTGACACGTTCGTGTTCTGATAGATTTGGCTACAGTAATTTACAAGATTTCTGTCTTCACTGACACTTTGAGTCATTTTTCCTGCCTGAGCCAATTCATTTTCTGATACATCAAAATTTAAAAGCCCAATGTGCTTAAACAAAGAACTATACCAGGGGTGTCCAGACTTTTCAACACGAGGGCCAAAACTGTCAAGTTAAAGGACACAAAAATGTAATTTTTTCCTGCAAAAATTACTTTATGGTGATTATTTTTATTTGTACTCTTCGAAAATAGGTCCAAAGTCAGCATATTAGTAAAAATGTGGACATAAAATGTTAGAAATTGTCCATCTACACGGACAACTAGTGGAGAGAAAAGTCATCATTTTAGAAATGCAACTGGGGGCCGCACAAAATTACCGTGAGGGCCGTAAATGGCCCCCAGGCCAAATTTGGACATGCCTGATCGATACAATAAACCAAAAGTAAAAGTCAACATTTCAGCCATTGATGTATAAAAATTTTACTGACTTCTGAACTTAGACATGACAATCTTGAATGGGTTTCCAAAGTGTGTTTCGAAAGTCCATTTTAAATCATTTTAAAGGTCCTATATCATACAAAATCCACTTTTTGGAACTCTTGACCATGATTTATTGTTATTTCCTCACGAAAAACACTCCCAAAGTGCTTTTTGCCTTCATGCATGCATTTTCCTGTCTCAGCTGCTTCTTCCCTTTAGCTCTGCAAATATTTGCTAAGCTATATACACCTAGATGGGGTTGTTGCTATGTGACAACGGTCCGCCCCTTCCCATCTAGGTGTGTGTTTGTGCACGTTTGCGACACTACAATTGAGTATTATCTTGGGGGGGGGGTTTGGTCAGAGAGTGCCCAGGGCAGCATACAGGCTAGGACCGCCCCTGGCAATAAGGCAAGATGGGCGGAATTTGATCTAATCCAGGGGCGATGGTGGCAGAGGAGTTAAGTGGACGCCCCGCAATCGGAAGGTTGCAGGTTCGCTCAGTCTGTCACTGTCGTTGTGTCCTTGGGCAAGACACTTGACCCGACTTGCCTGTGTTGGTGGTGGTCGGAGGGACCGATGGCGCAGAATGGCAGCCTCGCTTCTGTCAGACCGCCCCAGGGCGGCTGTGGCTACATAGTAGCTTACCATCATCAGCAGTGTGTGAATGTGAGAGTGAATAAATAATGGAAAGCACTTTGAGTGCCTTGAAAAGCGCTATATAAATCCAATCCATTATTATTGTGTCTTATTTCCAAGTTGGAGAAATGGCTCACAAAATAACTTTTATCTCATCAAAAAATGTCATCTCATTAGTGCCAACGGTAATATTTTATCATATATTGCACCTATCTCTGCTCTGGAAGGTGTATAATAGCATGATACAGGTGTTTTAACTTAACCTCTACAAGTGAAACTTGAAAAATTTGAAAATGGAGCAAAAGTTCATTTGTTTCGATAATTCAGCTTAAAAGGTGAAACTAAATATGAGCTAGACTCATTACATGCAACGTGAGATATTTCAAGCCTTTATTTGTAATAATTTTGGTGATTATGGCTTACAGCTGATGAAAACCCCAAATTAAAACCTCAGATAATTAGAATTATGTGAAAAGGTTTAATTTTCACCTGTACGTACTGCCATGTGTAAAATGAGTCTAAAAGAGAATATTTGCCACTGAACAGCATCAAATAGCATTGTTCAGGCACCACGGGAAAAAGTACAAGAAAGTACAAGTGAGCTTCATCCCTGGAACAAAAAGCATGGTGAGGTTTCAGGGCAACGCCAGCGAATCTATTGGAAACACATGATTGGCTGCAGGTCTGCCTGAGGAAACCTGAACCCTCAGACATGACAAATGTGTCCTCCTCCTGCTGCTTTATGAGCCCGCTTTTTTAGAGGTGGGGAAAAATAAAAGTGACTAGGAGGAGGGAAAAAAATGAAAATAAAACAATAATATACTATGTCTTATGGGCAAATGCTGAGAGAGAATTCTAGCGATCAAAGTCTTTGAGGTAAAATCAAATAAAAACCTCATGTTCACATACTCTTTCATTGCAAACCCATCGAGCACACTGCTGAGGAGAATTTGCAAGTAAACAAGGGAGATGCAGCTCATCTGTATGTCGCAGCACCACTCAGCTCTCCACTAAGTTCCTCACTTTTAAAACTGATGAATGGAAACTAGTTTCTTTCTCTGCCCACTGACAATGTGCTGAGCTACGATGGGATTTCAAAGAAAAGAGCCCGTGCTGCAAAGGTTTGTAGAAAATTCTAGGCCATCAATAATTCATTAGAAACATTTAAAGTTGCCCCCATGTGGAGGATTCTGTTGGGCAAATACATAATTAGAAAGGCTGTCCCCCATGTAATTACAGCTCGATGCCTGAGCATCAACTTCATCCCTGTTTGAACATGCACAGTGAATCCAACGAACTGCAAAAAGGGGGTCCAGCTTTCTCCGGTGCCTCACGTTCGGAGTCTCTGCAGTTGATCAAATCAATTGCAAAAACAATGTAATCAATGCAAAAAAAATTCTGCTTTTTTCCGACTAACAGTTGTGAACATATGCAGTTAATTAACCTGACATGCATGATTTTGGTCTGTGGGAGGAAACCCGGAGAAAACCTACACTTTCACAGTGAAAACATAAAAAGTCCATGCAAAAATGTCAAAGCCGGTTTTGAACCTGCAACCTTCGAGGCAACAATCCAACCAACAGATCCACTATGCAGCATACCATTGGTAACGTTTCATAAAGTCAGCACAGGCTAACATGGCAGAATGATGGCAAAACACACCGGTGGCATATTGTTATGCATTTTAAAGTTCCAGTAAAATTAAAGCGAAGTTCCAACAGTGGAAACACGCCTAAATGCTCTAAAGCACTGTAACAATTTCGGCAACTGACACATTTTCATATTGCATATTCTCAGCTGGAGGAGGAAAGAAATTCAGTCAGTAACCTTCTAAAATTGTCCTGATTTCAGTATTGACCAAAATAATATTTAGATATTTCCCCCCCATAATCTCTACGTTGTGATAAGCTGCAGGAAAAACAAACCTCAATGGTACCATGGAAAGTCTAGAAACCAGGAAACAGCAGGAGAGTAAACAAGTCAGATATTGCCATGTGGAAAATAACATCCTACACCTAGAGAGGATTAGTGTGTGTGTGTGTGTGTGTGTTTTGTGGATTTTTGGCATAAATTTCTTACCTCATACTGAGTGATAAGACCGTTGGGCTCAACGGGCTCCTCCCACTTAAGGAAGATCATGTCATCGAGAGGAGTGAAGGTCAAGGACTCTGGAGCGATGCCTCCAGGAACTAAAGCAGGACAGAAAAACAACCCTGGATGAAACAAACACTCCACTTTTAGCTCTCAAACTAATGGACTCTCGTGCAGGCATGCCAGAGGGTGAAAACACGTTGACAGAGCAAAAAAAAAAAACGGCACAATGCCAAGGAGGGATGGAAGATGGAGAGTGCACAGTGAAAAGAGAGAAAGACTGGAGGGGGGGTTATGAAAAGAAAACCGGACGGGCTTTCTTCCAGCCCTCAGGATGATCTGAGATCCTGTCTTCTGCTGTCTGATAACAGAGCACCTTGTCTTGAAGGATGACAGTTGATGTTTCTCTTTTAGACTTCTACTGACAGAGAACAAGTAAAGTAATCCTCTGAAGTGCCAGAGCACCTCTTGACACTTTTTGGTTTAATGAGATGCATCTCCTTTAAGGATTCTATCAAGCTCTCTCACAAGTGGAACTGAAACGGAACACTTTTTGGTTTTTCTTCACTCCTTTCAGTTACCTCCGATTTTTCACAACATTCAAAATTAGCAGTTTTTGAGGAACTGATGACTTGGTGATATTAACTTTTTATTTTCTTCAACCTACAACTCGTCATCAGTTGCATTAATTACAGATTTACTCAGATAAAGACAACAATGCGACTGTTAAAAGGGAGTTTTCCTCTCCACTGTCGCTACATGCTTGCTTATTATGGGGATTGCTGTAAAGTCACTGACACAACAAGTCAGTGACTCGATGCAATCTGCTGGGTTTTCTGACATAGGAAACTTTTAACTAGTTGGCCTAATGAGTGCCCTGAGATGGCTCTTGTTGTGATTTGGCGCTATTGAAATAAATTGAATTGAATTACTTTTGCTATTATCTGGAAATGTGCAACCAAACCCTGGACCTGAGCTGCAATGTACACAAACTCTGGTCTCAAAATCGTTCATCTGAACGTTCGCAGCTTACTTCCAAAGACAGACATGGTCAGAATCTGGATTAAATCAACAGCTGCAGACATCATAATCATTTCTGAAACATGGCTGACTAAATCCATAACTAATGAGGATATTAACATAGCTGGATACAATGTTTATCGCACAGACTGGCCGAACAATGGTAGGGGTGTAGCTGTTTATGTTAGATTAAGATTGAATGCATCAATAGTCTTGTCTGAGTCTATCTGTAAACAAATGGAGTTTATGTGGAAATTGTCAAATCACTTTCTATAACTGTTGCTGGGTGCTATAGGCCTCCATCGGCTTCCAAGGAGGCATTATCATCCTTAAAGCATCTCTTGTCCAAATTAAATTATAACAAACTCCTACTGGCTGGTGATTTCAACTGGGACTGGCAAAATGCAGCTTCAGATGAATTCAAAAGCTTCTGTGACTCCATTAATCTCAGCCAGTTGGTCAACCAACCCACAAGACCCAATCTTAAAGGGTGAGTAACACCATGGGCGGAGACTTATTCCAAGCAGACTTCCTGTTAGAAAAATACCTGCAAAATAGGCGTCACCTGGAGGACCGAGGGAGCGGCACTGAGGCAGTGATTGACAGCACCACCATCAACCACCCCACGTGGGCTCTCGGAGTTTCCCAGTCGGAAAAACTAGTCATTTACAAGCGCGTGCGCACTCGCGCGTGTACAGGAGCGCACAAACAAGCAAACCTAGCGCTCAGGAGAACAAGCAGACTCAGAAGCACCAGCAGGTTGGAGGATTTACTGTCCACCGCGATCACCAGAAAAAAAGGGGAGGAGGAGCTTTTTCTTTCAAGGAGGCGAGCGGCTCCGAGCTCTAACGTGTCATATCGGCAGGTGAGTGGTTGCGCCAGGTGGAGGTGCGGCCGACTCAGCTGGAGTCCAGTGCAGCGCAGCCACGTAGTAAGGTGGACAACGTCACCGTGCGCTGCATCTCTACAGCAATCAGCTGGGGCTGATTCTAAATCAGTGTGGAGCAGAGTTTTGACCTGAAGGTGGAGATATAATTATGGTTTTTGCCTGTAATATTACATTTTAAGTAAGTTGCACTAAACTGCCAAAATAATGATTACACATGTCTACAGCACTATTAGATACTCATCTATACAGGTTATCAGCACAAAAAAGTTGATTTAGGTGTTACTCGTTCTTTAAGAATCCTGACAAGTCCACCTTGATTGATTTAATTTTAACAAATGTGCCTCATAAATTCTCATCATTAGGCGTTTTCTGCAATGACCTGAGTGATCATTGTGTTGTTGCCACTTGCAGGAGCACTAAAATGCCTAAATCCAAATCACGCATCATCTGCAAGAGAAATTTTAAACAATTCAGTGAACAAGCTTTTCATAAGGATTTGTCCTTATGTTAACTGGAGGCAAATAGATTTGTTACCAGATGTCGAGCTAGCATTGGCATTCTTCAAAGAGACTTTCATGGAAATTGTAAATAAGCATGCCCCCTTGAGGAAACTCAGAATCAAAGGACGAGAAAATCCCTGGTTCACCCCCGAGCTGTCAAATATTATCCATCAGCGTAATGTGGCATGGGCCAAAGCCAGAAAAGGAAACCTCTCCTCTGATTGGACTATCTTTAGGCAACTAAGAAATAAATGTACTACTCTCATCAAAAAGGCCAAATCAGACTATTACTTATCTATCACAACTGAGAACCTAAATAATCCACAGAAATTTTGGAAAGTGATTAAGTCTTTATCTGTCAACTTAACTTCTCATGCTCTTCCAAAATGTGTCCTAAACAACTCTGTCCCAGTGCATGATAAAACTGAGGTCTTAAACTGTTTTAACAAGCATTTTATCTCATCTGGTTCAGTGTCTACTTCTACTGGAACACCCTCTGTGTCCCCCTGCACAGACTCCCAAATGACTCCTGGTGCCTCTTTTAACTTTGTTCCGTTTATTGTAGAGCAAGTGAAAAAAAATTATATTGTTTGAAAACAAAAAAAGCTAATTTGATTACAGTAAAAGAAAATGAATGTAAAAATGCTGATGGAACAGATACATTGAGTCAGTAAGGACATGTGGTCAATTTTTCAGAAATTACAACCAGAGAGATTTACAGTCTTGCAGATGATAGCGCTGTTGCTAGACAGCAAAAAAGTTGGAGGTTTGAATCCTGGCTGCAGCCTTTCTGTACTAAATTTGCATGTTTTTTCCATGCACGTTTAGAGGATTCTTCAGGTTTCCGTCCATGGACCAAATAAATTGCATGTTACGCACACTGGTCATTTTATTATGGTTGATCACTACCTCTTCTTCAGACCCACCTACTTCTATCAAAGTCCGTTGTAATTTAATCCATTATCCATTAATCCATTTAATCAATCAGGGGATGGGGAGAGTGGGTGTATGGTGTAAAAAGCTGCGTTCAATGACCAGAAGATGTGCCGTGTTTTACAATGCTATAGGAGACCTCAAAGCCCCAAGAATTGCGGCATTGTGGGGTGGGTTCCACCATATTCGGTGTTGGAAATTTAGAAATTTTAATTCCAATCTGCCTCCCCACCAACTCAATCAACATAAGCTAACCACAAGCCCCGCCCAGCCACTCTACTGGGCCATTTCCAAGTACATACTACAGTTCAGGTACTCTGTTGGTTTCTGAAATGGCTTTTTTGAGTCGGCCCAGTGAAATAGAGACACGAGCATGCCGCAAAGGTCCAGTAAAAGTACCTGGAAGTTCTGATAGTGGAAAAAGGTCTAACGACAGTGCCACAATGCATGTTGGTCCCTATAATCACTCCACAGTGGAACCAACACTTTTTTGATTGGTGCAAAACTATCTGTTGGCTTCAGTTTGTACACCTCAGGGTTACAAACCTTTTTTCTGTGCAGGTTACACCAAAGACTTTGGTTTATTTACCTATTTATTATCTTGCAAGCTTAGATACCTCTTTTCTTCTGGGAAACCAGAACACATAAAAATGTTGCCATCCACTTAATCCCAATCCTTGGATGAAGGTGATCACAAAGGGCAGGAATAAAACATAACAGACATAATACCAAGTGGTAGGGTTAAGGTGATGAATTGGGATTAGGTGTTTATCTCTAAAATATGTAATTGACAGGGCTTCTGCTGTGAGCCCGCTGTGACTGAATTACTAAAGGCTGTTCTCTGGTAGCACCTGCCTTTTTCTAGGCTCCTCTTTTCCCTCAGAACGAACACCGGGGCTCAGGTAGGCAAAGCAGCTGAGAGGAAAATCCTGCCACACGTATGAATGCTAAACCTGATTCCTCCTTACAGCAGAGACGCAGCACAAGAAAATCTTTCCACTGGTGTTTGATTGTTGCGCCCAACAGGAAACAGGCTGCAGGAACTCTCACCAGCAGCGGCTCAATTACGGTGGCGGTGAGTCTGATGGCGGTTCTTCTTGTGACAGGGGGGATAGGGGGCTGTCAGACTGGCATTAGAGGCTCAAAAGCAAAACTTGGTTGTGACATTCAAAGTATCCAGTAAAGTACAAGGGAAAAAAACTGTTGCAGCTTCTTTTTTTTCCTCGTGTGTGCTTTAAGTTGTCACTTTCTAAAGCTGTCAAATCTAATAAACGAAAATCACAACACCGTGCTAAACTCTGAATGTTATTCAATTTATGTAAATGCACTTCCTCCTGCCTTGAAGACAGCAGTGTGTAGGAGTGGATAATTAAGAGTGCTGTCTGTACTTCACCCCCCGTTCCCCGCCCTTCTGCTTGATGTTTTAAGTGTTGCTGTAATGAATTAATGCAAATCAATCCTACATGTTTAGCAGATGTTCAAATGCATTTAAATGAGGATTTAAGTAAAAATTGCTGCCAATTGCATATCATGACAATCTTTTAATCCAGCTCTACACCAAGTTTGGAATATTCCTGAGCGGGATTCAATTACATTGAAAAGTCGCGCTTATTCTACATAACAATAAGAGTTTGACCTTCTGCGCTTCCATTCATTAGGAATTTGCATCCGACTGCACTTAATCTGCTGATATACACAGGAAAACGTTAACACAAAGATAAGCAAAATCATTTTACCATTTTGCTACTGGCCATGGGCTGGGCTGATTAATGCTTCACTGGTCTCTGTTTAAAAGGCTGATCTCCCGTTTAGTTATGCTGATCCAGCTTGTTTTTTTTTCTTTTTTTTCTTTGAGTCAATATTTGTGTTTTTTCTTCCAGTAGATGACTAAAGGCGTTGATTTTTGTAGACATTGCATAATAATTAAAGGAGCATGAAGGCGCAACTAAATGTAAAAAGTTCTGAAGCAAACTACACTCGACAACGCAGAGCTTCATGCATAAAACATGGCTGCCTACTGGATGAATGCATATGATTTGTTCATGTTCACCAAGTAAAATGAACCTCCCACTCACTGTCTTCCTCCGTCTGGAAGGTGACCTCTCTGCTCTCCTTCTTGCCCTCTGGGTTGGCAAGTGCCAGCCGCACATGGACCGCCCGAAACGGTGGCAGGTCCCTCAAGGAAAAGTGGGAAGTATTACGATCCACTGACAGGCACTCTCTGACAGTGGCGTTGTTGCCTCCGCTGCCCCCCGTTGGCATGGAGTAGCGGTAGCAGAGGGATAAGGAGTAGGTATGGCAGCGGGTGAGGTTGTAGCCCAGTGGCTCCCACTGAAGGGCCAGCTGCCGTGGCTGGATCTCAGTGGCTGTAAGGCCCCGCAAGGCACGCATGGGCTCTGAAAGAGACAAGGAGCACAAATGGAACTGATTAATTAAAAATATTAATTTGGAAGTCATGACATGTAGGGATTGTTTTTTTTTTCTACAAAATTGGGAATCCCTCAAAGATGCAAATATGCTTCCACAAATTCCTTTAATGGTATAGTTCACAGAAAATCTGTGTTGCACCATTTGAAACACAATTGGTCACTTCCACATGCTGAACAAGAAAAATTTCTACAACCCCTTTAGTCACAGAAACAAAAGAGATTGGGTCAGAAAAAGACACGTCACAGGGAAACTTAGCATTCATGGCCCCGCCCACCTTGGCTTGCAACCACGGAAGGCTGTAATGATTTTGCGGCCAGGAGAGAGCAGAGGACATATTGGCTAGTAGAAGCTAACCATTAGCATTAGCATTTTTGCCAAAGAAAGGAAAGCAAACAAAAACATTGGAAGAGTTGTTTTGTTTTTAGCCAATCAGATTCAAGACGTTTGCATATCATGAATATTAATGAGTAACGGTCCAATTACCAGAACTCCAATGTGCCGTGCATCTCACTAATTAGCTTGCAACACACAATGACATTCATCACTTTATAATGCATGTTCAGGAAGATCAACAATCACACCAAACATTTTATGATACTGCACAGGTCATAAATCATGACTGCAGAAATTTTCTTCTCATTTTGACATTTTTGTCACCCACATGCTGTTTTTTAAAGATGATTTTTATCAATTCAGGTGGGAAAAATGCATCCAAATTAATCTAGTTCTGTGTAAAACTATTATTGTCCCCTAACCTTGGTAACTAGTTGTAACTAGTTTGTGATTACTGATGGTGAGTCTCTTATACATTGCTGTGGAGGAATTTTATCCCACTATTTGCAGAACTATTTTTAATTCAGCCATACTGGAGGGATTTCCAGCATGGATGGTCTGTTTAAGGTCAAAGGTGGGCCAACCCCTTCCAGGATAATATGGTACAGAGGAAAAAAGCAGTAAAGTAGCCTCGGACCATTATACTACCATGCATGTATGACTGTTTGCATAATTTTCGGAAATGAAGTTTTTACTCCAGATGTAAAAATTCCCAATTTTTACTCGTTCAGTCTACAAAAGAATTCCAAAGAGTCTTGTGGATCATGAAAAGGTTTTTGGTAAATACAAGAAAGGCCTTTGTGACGTGGTTTTGGGTTAGGGTTGCATCACAAAGAGACCTTTTTGTGGTGTTTGCTAAAATTAGGGGTGGGACTCGATTCAAAAAATTAATCTAATTAATTAGAGGCTTTGTAATTAATTAATCTTGATTAATCACATTTTAATCGTTCAAGACCCTCTGTCTTAAAGGGTTAAATGCGTACATTTTTTAACGTGTTATTTTTTTCTAATTAATTAATCATAATTAACACATTAAATTCCCAGCCCTAGTTAAAATATTTGTCATAATGAATAACATTTATGAGTCTGGAATTAGTTCTTATGTTTTTAGGGGATGATTTTGTCTTTAAGGGTTCCCATTGCTCATCCTGAGGGAGTGGGCGAGGATAGGGGTTCACAAGCATCTGGAAGAAAAACACATTTTCTTCATGAGAAATAAAGCCTATAAAGACAGTTTGAACTTGGAGCCAGGATTCTTTTTGAATGCTTTCCTACAAGCATTTTGGTCCAACTGGGCAAAAGCACCAAAAGCCAGCTGAAAGCCTGCTGGAACAATAAATAAGAGGAATGGAGTGTAGAAATGCAACATGCTAACTTGCTGCACATACATGTAGTAATTCATAATGTAGAAAGAATGCAAAGAAACAATGATTAGAGCATAATTAAACTATAAAATTTGTATTTTTACATTTGCTTGTATTTCTTCAAAACTAGAAAGCCAATGGTATTTGAGGTTACACAGAGAAAGACATCTATGCATAAAGGGATGAAGCCTAATTACTGTTGCCACGTGTGAACACTGGAATTACACGTCTTCATGTCCTTGTCAAGTTGAACGTCCAACTTCAACTACATGAGGGTATTTCAGTTCTTTGGCCTTGCCTGGATCTCCAAGTGTACTGCAAAAACACGAGATGAAGCAGGATGAGAGGAATGCCCTCAGAACATCACAGTGGCATCGCGCAGAGATGTAGACGACTCTCGGGCTCTACTGCATCACTGAATATGGATCTCAAGCTAATAACACACATAAACAAGGCAATGTCAGCGAGGAGAAAGCCCGAACGGCAATGGCCCTCAACTGTTTACTGGTTTGAAGGACGTTTGATCTTCCCAAAAGGCACAAAAACATTCTGAGCTGGACCGATTTTACTCCTGACAGCAGAAACAAGCAAACCGTTCCCCACAGACTCAAAACATCAATCATAAACACAGAATTTAGTTACAGAAAATTGCATTATAGGAGTCTGAGAATAACTGGTTTAATATCTGATTCCTTTTAACAATACCGTCTCCGTGTAGCAGTCTAATCCTGTTAAAACCAGATCTGTCACCAGGAGCTCGCCGACCGAATGTTCACTTTCTGCTTCAGACACCATTACTCATCATTACAGCCGCACCACAGCAGGCTCCGGCCTGTCGTCTCTGCATGCCTGTCCTTAACCAATCCTGCCCCAAACCCACATTCTGCTTGATTAGCCTAATCAGAGGGATTAGCCAGAGGCAGTGGGAGCGGGGATGGGGGGCTCGACAAGAGATGAGCACTGGAGGAGAAAGATGAGTGAGGGTGGGTGGTGGGGGGTCTCAGTGGATCTGCACATTTCATCTGATCCTCCTCATCTTTAGAGAGCTGTCACTGGGGCCGCCCCCTCCTGCAAAGAGAATGGTCTATGAGTGCACTCCCTCTTCCTTAGCAGTAAAACCATGCGGGCCTTGGGATGCTAACACTTGTTTGAATGAGTTTCTATTTGTATTGATTTCTGGATGTAAACTCTGAAATTTAAATCGGTTTGGTGCACCGTGGCTTCGCGACAGCTCAATCTGATGAAATATGGGCAGATTTGAACCGAGCAAAGGAAACACAATTTAATTGCTTATTCCAGATCAACATCTAGTTTACAAATGTGATCTGGACAGGTCGATTACAATAACTCAGTATGCTAATGTCATTGATTTAAACTGAACTGGACTTAATTGGATTTTACTAAACTGAAATGGAGTCGGATAAATAAACCACTTCAACAAATGTTATCAGAATGGGTGCACAGGATGCATCTTTGATATGCTGGAAGACAAACAAAGCGCATTAACAGGAGGAATGATTTAGATCAGGACAATATTTATTCATTTACTGAGATCAATGGTCTGGAAACCAGAGCAAACGCCATGCAAGACAAAAGTTGAGATATGTGGAGATGCTTGAGCTAGCTGACAAGCAATAAAAGCAAGTTTAAGTTATTTCATGAAGGAAGCTGACGAGTGAACATAACTCCAACAACATGATCTGAGCCATGTCTGTCCCAATAGTGGCTTGTTTTTGATAATTCTGCACTAAAATGTTTTGTCACTTCTTGCACAATTCCCATGTTTGTTCTCTCCGGGTGGTCATTACTGCAGGGATTCTGAACTTGTTTTCCCTGTCAGCTCTACCCAAGCAACCAAACGTTGTTCAAAAGTTGATCATTTTGGTTGACTGAACACTGATCGCTCTTTGTGTTCTCTCTAACCAGCGTGTTTTCCCGTTAGGGCTTGTCCTCCAACACAGCTAACAGACCATGTGAGCATGCGATGTTACGTCATCGTGTAGCAGTCCATGGAACCAACTGAACTACATAGATATGTAGAAAACATAATAAAGTAACCATATCCTCAAAAAAACGTTGCCAATTTAGGTCAAAATTAAACTTGGAGATTGATATTTAATGATGCATACACAAACGTATATATATATAATGTCAAGGGTAATGGCATCTCATAAGAAATTAAATCTGAGTTTGCTATTTCTATTTTATTTTGAAGGCCACATTATCAAATCCACAATAATTTAAATTCATTTAAATACTTAAGTGTCGATTTACTACTGTTTTATCTTAGTGGTGGTACACACACCTAGAAATTTGTTTGCTAACCATAATAAAATGGGTCTGAGCTGCAAACACTGGAGGAAAAAGTGAACTGATGATGAAGTGGGATCTCTTCCACATTATTCTTCAAGACCACAATGTTCAGTATCCAGCAAAAAGACATGGTTCCATTCAGTGTCCACAATGGGTTCAACAAAAATGTCACACCAACTGCTGGTTGTCCCTGATTTCAGGCTTTCTCTTGGTTCTCCATCTGGTTCTCCTCCAAAGTGAGTCGACTATGTGATGTATGTTAAATTTAATCACTCTTGACGGCTCATTGAAGGAATATGGTCTACAAATGTTTTGGTGAAATTGAGGGTTTTGTCTAATCTGTTGTTGTTGCCCTTAGGGTCACAGGTTAGTTAGAGGTGGGCTATGACAAGTTTGTTTTCAGTTTTCATAAAACACATTGTTGGGTTTTCCAAATGCTGCTTCACAGCTATGGGGGTTATATGGGGTCAAGTGGCTTTGCTTAAAGTCAAGTCAACATTTGTTGATTGGCACCAACCTGCTGAACCACAGTCACCAATATAGCAACTGATAAAAGTATCATATCATGTTTTTTTAATCTTGCTGTTATTTCAGTTCTTCCTTCTTGAGAATGAAATAGAAGAATCTGTATAGACTTTAGAGATGTGTAACTCTGAATTTCCCCACAAGCAGTACTGAAAATCACCCTGAGCCAGAAAGTATTGCAAACAAATGCTGCCTTCCCTGAAGTTACCCAGGAGAAGGAATCTGAAGGTGGCTCTACTGACAAACAAGAACATTCCTGAACAACTGCCATATTCTACTAGCCTGGCAAGCCATCCTATATATGTGAATGTACGGCCCATAGACACAGCGGGGTGGAATCTGTGGTTGTCTTTCAAACTGTCTCTGCATGCTATTGGACAACAAACAACATGATGTACTCACCGCTACGGATGTCAGTCAATGAGGCAGTACACCATACACCGTTGAAGAAGACCCAAATCCATCCTTTTTCTAAATAAAGGACTTAAGTACCTCTATCTGCTCTTGACTCAAAGAAAAGCCCAAGTCTAAGTAGTCCAAAGTTGATGCTAAAGTCGTTATAAACTAGCCGATGACACCCACGGTGCAAGGACCTTGTTAGGTCATCCTACAGACATGGTCTAGACCGATGGACTCAATATAGACATGATCTGCACGTCCATGCGACGTCGACTGTTTGCAGGGCATCTTTATTCTTTTGTTAAATTGCAGTAACATCCTGCCCACCAAACTGATAGAGCGTTGTGATTGGCCTGTTGAACTTCCAATGGAGGGTGGCTAGACCGACATGAAGAGCAAATTCATTTTGCTTCTGCTGTGATCTTTAGGTTCCTAGGCTAATATTCTACCTCTTTTTTAAAGATGTTGCCACATTACAATACATGATTTCTAGTACATTTGTAATCTTTACCTAAAAGATCTAGGATTTCTAAGCATATTTAGGCTTCGAGACACAAAAAAGAATTGCAGACAGCATGGTTGATCTCTGGTCAAGCCACAATTTCCAGACACAAAACATCTAAGAGCAAACAGGGACATCATTCATTTTGAATTTGGCGTCCGAATGACTGGACACTTTAACAAAAGCTGGAAGGAACTGAAGTAAGTCTGAAATGTCATTCTCCAGCAGCGTCCAGAACGAAGACAAACGAGGAGGACAAATTCATCCAGAATTCGGTGTCACAGAACCTTTACTGTCTTCTGCTTTCACCCTCAGGAAAGAGTGTTAGATGTGAGAAATGAGAGTCGACAGGAGGTGTGTGAGTGGAGGCACTGATGTGTGTGGATCAAAGAGCGTGGCAGGTGACAGGGGAAGTCATGCTGTCTAGTCAAAAGAGCGGCAGGGTGTTGCTTTCACCCAGAATGAGCAGCACTGGGGTTAAAGCACATGAGTGGTGGTGAGAGAGGACATGGCTTGATTGACATGAAAGAGGAAAAGAGACCTGGAAAGAGGTTGCCCATAACTGTGTCTCATAGCTGGTTTCAGATCAGCCACTATTACCAGGGTGAGGTACTTCAACTCCCACGATTATTGTCTTGTAGGAAAATAAGTGAGTGCAGACAAAGGCTTTATTAGATTTTCTAAGAATTATGCTCTCTATTTTTAGGTAAGTGAAATTCCCAGATAACTAGAAAGCATTGGACACCTTCAATGACACAAATAAAAACAAACATCTTTAACTCTCGTTGGCTGCAGGCCAACTACAGGCTGGTTGTGTCACAGCAGTCTGAAGCAGTTCCCTGACGGCCATCGGAACTTGGATGAATCTCAGAGTTTTTAGGGCAGGACCAGACAGTTAACTGCTGTTTGTTGGATGAGCCAAAGAAGCTCATCAAAAGTCACGTATGGTTATAAATCCTCATCCTCTGGTGTGTTATGATAAGTGGTTTGGGTGGAATGGAATATTGATAAAAGAGAATACCGTCATTTATCTTCCTGGGATGAGACCTGATATGTTGGAGCCCTAATATTGATACTTTGATTAATAAAACAGAATGTTGTTTCCAGGTTTCCCTGGTCCTGTCTCCTCGCACGAAAAATTACAATTAAAGGGGCAATATGTAACAATTCTAGAGTGAAATAATAACAGGGCTACAGAGTGCTGTCCAAAGTGAAGTTGGTGAAGTTTCTACCTCAAGAATCACTGAAACCACTTAGAAAGCAATAGCTTAAAGTGTTAAAAAAACTCTAGTGTTGCTTTAAAGTATCGGACGACCCTCCCCTGGAATTAAAAGAACCGGGGATCTGAGGTACTACTATCTGATGACTACTAGGGTTAGGGTTTGATGTCCTGGTACTTCTCTAGTTTATCGTGTAACCCTAACCCAGCAGAGGTAGAATCTTACAAGCAGAATGACTAAATTGAGAAGGGTCCAACAACAACGAGAGATGTTAGCGACATCCCTGCAACCATTTTGAAAGGAAATTTGGATAGTATTTAAAATGCTCAAAATTCACATGAGATGAAAGCAAAACCCTGCAACTTGCAATATGTAATGACTGTTGTGTTGTATAGCACCTTGAGGGGTTGGAGGACTCTAGAAGGTGCTATATAAATACAGGCCATTTTCCACTTTGTGAGGAAATTGAGAATCCTTGTAAATGTTTAGTGTTGTTGTGGAAACTCCCTCATGGAGACTGTTTGTCACCAGACGTTGCAGCCCACTGGCTTAAACGAGGGCAAGCTGAACAAAATATAACAAGATGGTTGACTGCGACCGCAGGATAATTGCAAATGACACTGGAAAGGTAATGTGTCCTCCAGCATTTTGCAATATCAGTTATAAATTGGAAAGTATCATTTTAGGATTTTCTAGCACCTAATGGGAAAACTGTTGTTTTACAGCTATTTAGTAGCTAAATAAATTGCCTGACATACTAATATGCTGACCTTAAGATTGCAAGACAATAAAAAAATACAAAAAAACCTGCATGCCCAGGTTTCACCATAAAACACTGCCAAGACTAATAAAAACAACTCAAGCATAAAACCACTGAAGCTGGGAGCAGCAACAAACACAGACTTTCTGCTAATTTAATGCTGTAAGATGCAGCATTGGAGGTAAAAAATGTAACGTTATTCTAAAAACCTTCAAGTTTTAGAGCTTTTTTAGTAATGAGGTTAATTTGGAACTCCTTGATGAAGTGAAGGAGAGTTGGATCTGACGTACCTGCACACTTCGTCCTGCTGACCAGTGGAGGTCCAGGCGCCCCTGTACCCCCTTCCCCAGGCCGCGTGAGCATGACGCTGATCTGGTACTCTGTGTCTGGCTCCAGGTGCCAAACCTTGTAGGTAAGAGACCCCACAATATGAGTCTCGGTCCATGTGGACTGGCTGGCCCGGTACTGGATTTCCCGCCGAATGACTGGTCCATCACCAACGATAGAGTTAGTGTTGAGCTGGATGATCAGGTAGGTGGGGCCTGCCCGCAGGAGCTGAGGGGGTGCTATTGGTGTCGGGGGCACTGAAAAAGAAAATAGTACTCTATTTGTGTTGGTTCACACTGATTTAAACATCTAAATGTCTTTTTTATAATTACGTTTGTGAGATTCAGTTGACCTCAAATCCACTAAAAACAAGACTCAAATGAAAGAACTCAAGGACGTCTGCGATGGGATTTTTCTTTTTGTTGTACAGCCTCAGCACCATTTGTCATTATGTCTGCTTCTCAAAGCATTTATTCATTAAAAAGCTCTTTTAATCACATCAGGACGATGAAAATGACAGACAGCTAGATTGTTAAATACACCTGGATGTTAAAACTCTTAATTTTCACGGTAATGACGCTGAATAAGGGCTCATTTGGATGAATATTGCATAACCAGTTTTGTCCTTTCTGGATGTTAAACCTCAAGCCCTGCTGGGTAATAAGACTGGGACACATAAAATAAATTGATCCCATGATGCTTTGGTTGAGGAAGCTTGTGTGCCTGGCTGGAGGTTGTTGATTGATATACTGCAGAGTGACAGCACCTGCCCACGGAGCTTTTTATGACATGATTTATTCGGACGTAAAACAAGAGCTGGTGTGATTCAACAGAATAACTCAGCGTCTTTGTTCTCTTTTATAGTCTCACTCCTGTTCAGCCTGGCTCTGCTGATTGAGAAGAAATGTAACCAATTTACTTAAGAAGTGCAATTTGAGGTCATTTTTCCACCATCGTTTACCATCTTCTAATAACTTTTGCAACTCAAGCCAGAGTTAAGTTCTAGCAAAGCACTGAACAATATAACAAGTGAGTTTGTTTTAGGGCTGATTGTACACAGGAGGATGCATCATAAAATGAAGAACATGATGGACAACCTTGAAAAACCTCTTTGCAAGACAATGATCCACCACCAGTGTTTTCACTCAGCGAATGAAGCAGAAGTTTCAAAGGCAATATCATTAAAGCTACAATAGCAGTTCTGCAAAGCAAGCTAGCTTAAATGCCTCGTAACAACATTCTAACATAGCATAGCTATAAATGCAGAGTGGAGATAAAGAAGAAGAAAAAAACGACATGGACACAACATTTAGATGTTTTGTTCTCCAAGCTGGGGACTTCAGCCTTATGGCACCGAAGGCAATCATGCTGGAAAAGGCATTGTTCATCACCAAAACTGTTCTTGAATTGTCACACCCTCACACATAAATGGTCTCAGGATGCTTTACTTTTGGCATGACCGATGGCCGTGTTCACCTTTTTTTCTCCAGACAATCCTTTTCCGGGTGCTCCAAACAATCAGAAAGAGGATTTATCAGGAAAAAAACTCCCCTTCAATCTGCAGCGATCCAGCCTGTGGACCTTTATCAGAATATCAGTCTATCTCTGATGTTTTCCTTGGGAATAGGTGCTGCCCTTTATAACACCAGACTATCCTCCAAGATTATTTTCCTCCCTCTATTGCAGATGCACTCACACCTGCCTGCTGCTGCTACACCTGAGTAAGTTATGCAATTATTTTTCTACATGAGAAGTGGCAGTTCTAATACTGACATTAGTTTGGAAGAAAATCTTGGTATATTTTTCAACAAGGTGTCAAATGAAGCGGCTCTTCGGCTCACTCGCGTGTATGCAACACGTGTCCTTGCTAACATTCTTTTACACGAATAAATGATGTAGCTAATGAAATAATGTAAATTGAAAAAGAAGCCCAGTGGGCGGTTCCCACCACTGCCATCTTGGCCATATCACACGTCTCGTCACTCCGGAAAATACAAAAATGGAAGTGCGAGTAGGGCTGTGAGGGTGGAGGCAGATGGTTTAACCCGTGGCAGAAGGCTGTGTCTTGTTCTTGTTCACAAACTTGCTGCTGCACTGCATGTAGTACTGGAAGATTCTGCTAGGGGGCACAGTACAGAACTCAGACCAAATAGGGTGTGGAAGGGCGTGTTAAGTCAACTTTCTCTAAATTGTTCAATTTTTAGACGATAAGCACAAACTTTTGGAAGAATTCTTTGATTGTACTTCTTTGTAAAGCCACATTTATAAAACATTGCCACCAGTTTGCCCACAACGCCACAGCGGCATCAGGGAGCATAAGGTGTACATACAAAGTGTAAACCTAGTAAAGACTTCAAAATATTTTTTTAAGAGTGTGTGTGTCTTACCTCTGACGATGAGCTCTCCAAAGTTGGAGACAGCGGCCCCTCTGGGGGACAGGGTGATGCAGCGGTAGAGGTCCTGCTCTCCACGCTGCGCCTCCACCTGGAAAGTTGCCATCAGTCGCTTGTGGCTCAACCGTGACAACAAGGAAGTGTCAAGCACCACGCCATTCCTCCGCTGCCAGTCGGACAAAGAGCACACAGACAGAAATGCACTTGTTTACTTAAAGTCTATCAAAGTGATTAAAAATGGGCAGCAGGCTGAGAAGCAGACAGCAAAACAAAGGAGGGTTGTGGAGAAGGCAGGATAATGAATATGTGATAAATGTCAGTGCTAACAATACCATTTGCTCCAGAGACCTCCTGAGTTGTTGTTTTCCTTCACCGGTACTGGAGCTGACATCTCCTCAGCTCTCGCCGTGCTGATGTGTCAGCGCTCCAGGCACACTGGCAATTGGCTCAAGCAGTGGAGGAGGAAATCAGAGGCCAGCGCTCAAAATGAGCTGTTCCAGGTGCGAGATACAATATATATACAGCCCTCTCGAAGAATAAGTAGATTATTATGTAAGCTGTCACCTGCTCCTACTTTCTACAAGTAAGCAGCTTTGACATCCAAAGTTTGAATTGGTTTAGGACGACGGGAGGAAAATTGTACCAAAAATATGAAATTACATCTGTAGTGGCTGCCCAAAGCTACAAATTAGTTTGGTATTTTATCTTCCAATATTTCTTTTTAAATGTTTGTCTTCGTTTTTCACACTTTGCTAACAAGCAATATTTTCATTTACCTGCAATTTATTTAATTAGGATTTGGTATAATTTCTAATTCAGTCCAAGACTCCAAACATGTTTAATTTAAAATATCTTAATCGTATCCGAGAGCGTCAGTTTTGATTTTGTGAAACAGGAATGCAGAGTAAATATGATGCTAACTAATTAAGAAACATTATGCCAATGATTTGTTTGGACTAGCTACCAGCGTGTAGCAGAGCAGCTCAACATGGGTCCAAAGCGGACTTCCTCAGCGCCAGGGAGATCAAAGAGAACGCAGCAATTAGCAGACTCAGACTTACGATCAAACAGGCCCTGAACAACAACGTTTAAGAACAGGAGGTTGTAATAGATTGTGATATTTTACTGCTTTTTGGTCGTTACCAGTTTTACGTTTCCAAACGGGAGAAACGGGGAATGAGTGAGATTCGGTGTGTGGTCAAACAAGCGCGAACAAGAGCTGAACTGTTTGTATTTTCCCATGAGTCTTTGCTGTGTGCACCTCCTTTGACAAATTCATAAACTTTAAAATCTGATTTATTGGCTTTTCAATAGCTTCTTTTTTTCATGTCGACAATCCTCAAAGGCATGAATGCAGAGGCAGCGTGCCGTGGAAGGAAATCGTCCAGAAACACCAGGGATGGATCACCAGGAATGCTGAGATCTCATTTGCAACGTGGCTTCTCCCTGCTGCCGTCGTTTCAAAAACACTTAGATGTTCAAGCTTCAAGGCCAGAGGAGAAGTGCCGGCATTCAGACAAGGACTTCTGAGGGCTAATATTAGCTCGCATGCAGACGAGGGAAATTGAAACTACTTTCAGACGATTTACGGGAAAATTTGACTTATGTGCCTTTAGTAAAGAAAAAGACATGATAATCAAAACACTAGCACAAGCAGAAGTGCTAAATTAATAACATTCTGCCTGCAACAATGTAACATTTAAAAGAAGGGCTTAGAGGCTTTCTGCATAATTTCCCATAAAAACAGAGATGATTCTGATAGATTAGACGGAAAATTCTACTTTTTTCCTGCAGCGACGCAAACTGACAGAAGGTGACAGCAGCTCTTAGTCACTGGCAGAAAATATAATGATTCAACATAGTTTGGGGAATAACAGCAGCAGGACGTATGGCTTTGACTAGAGTTACACTTTTCTTTTAGGTTTTTGGACCCAAAAGTCTTAGAAAATGGAACACACCCCATGCACTAACGAGCCAAAATACACACTGAGTGACATAAAGCGAACACACAGATAATCACTGACATGTTCTAGGATTGATTAAATGGTCATTTTGCCATCAATAGGTGCGTTTCCTTTATCGTAAATTTATCGGAAGTTCCCAACGTGCGCTTGTCTTCACTTGACCGAGCCGGCCGAACGGCCGTTTTCCAGAACTTTCTGAGTACCTGATCAGGGGTAGGTACTCAGAATGGCCCGATAAAAGGCCCGGTGAAGACTCTGGGCGGGAACGCTGCCGATTGGTTGCAACTCAGTCGAAAATTATGTCAACCCAGGAGGAAATAGGAAATGCATATATGTGGCGGGAACCGTTATTTAGGAAAACACGAGTTGTTAGAGATGAGCGATGGAAGCCATCGCTGCATATAACAACATAGCAAACATAAACGTGCCAACTACTGTTGCTTCCTCCATTGTATCGATCTTTGTTTACTGGTTTTCGCGCCTTTTGTGCTGATCGATGACATAACTCACTGCGCAGCGGTCGTGATGTGCTGGCGTTTCATCAAATTCCTCACAGGGCCAAATATATATGGAGACACAATCAGTCAGACTCAATTTCATGCTCACAGATTTACCCAAAAGTTATGATAAAGGAAACACACCTATTGGTAGTTTGGATCTTTTGAAGTCTTTTGTGAACTTGCAAGATCTTTATGGCTTAATGACTTGGTTGACTTCTAAAGGGCCAGGTCACAGTAATCTGATAATGTGGTATGCTGAGGTTTTAAAAAACTGTTGAACTCTAGCCTGGCAAACCATCCTATTTGGGATGGCCACGACCCGTGGACAGAGCTCAGTCGTAGGGACGGAATCTACGGTTGTTTGTTATTGGACAGCACTAGGACCACTCAACGCAAGGAGAAGAAGAAAAATTGAGCAGTCATGGCGTCCAACAACAACCTCAACGAATTCTGTTGCAGCTCTGCCGTCATCATAAAAATAAACCCTCTGCTGTAATGGTGCTAAGCCCAACCAACGTCTCTTTACAAAGATAGAGTGATTGTGATTGGCCTGGCCTAAACTTAGCAACTTACCAATGGTAGATCTGCTGTGGTTGGTCTAGATTTCTAGGCTATTTAAACTCAGTAAAACTGTGAACTCATCTTTTGCCACCATTCAGCCACTGTATTAGCCTGGCAAGCCATCCTATATCTGTAGATATATAGTCTCGCCAGAAACCATTGAAACCAACCAGTCATGTGGTAGAATCTATGGTTGTCTTTCAAACGGTCTCCTCGTGCAATTGGACAGTGCTAGGACCAATCAGAGCAACAAACAACGTGACGTACTCAACGCTATGGATGTCAGTCCATGGGGCAGTCCACCATCAAAGAAGAAGCGAAAAATTCATGTGTCAATGAAAAGTCCAAGTCTAAATCGTCCAAAGTTGAAGCCAAAGCCAAACAAGTGCCATTCTTGAGCCAACGCCATTTTTGTTGTTTTTCTCTGTCTCAGCTCTAACGTTAAGCCCGCCTAACAAACGTAGAGTGCTGTAAGACACTGTTCAGGCCAGTGGTAGACCTGCTGAGGCTACAATAGCTTTCTGAGTTACCACTGTATAATTGTCTATGTAGCAACATAATAAAGGTACTGCATGTTGACTGCAAGGCTTGTTCTTGCCATTGCTAATGTGAAACTCATTTGTTTTGCATGGCCTAATGAAAAATACTCAATAATTCTTAATGTCAACCAAATCTCTCTGCATATCGCAGCCTTGACTCCCTTCCAGCTGTTGTTGTGTCAGCTCTTCACCAAAATCAGACAAGAACAAGCAAGAGATTCACGATAAAGCAGAAGCACAGCTCACTAGAGGGAGCTTGTCCTGATCTGCAAAAGAGGCAGAAATCAAACACCTGATTTCCTCTGTGTACCCTTGGATCAGGTCTTCTGTCCTCTCCACAGACATGAAACACCCAATATGCTGGTTTTGGAGTGATATGTGGATTTTCTAGGTAGACTGTATTTCATAGGAAGCCTTTAACGCCCAACTCTAGTGTCTCAGAAACCTTAAGCCCTGGTGGAATCTTGACAGAGGCAGATGCACATGAACTAGAACGTCTAAGGAAAGTGTGAGATCTGCTTTAACACCATAACATTTTAACTGTAATACCCCTCTATATGCAGCCAGCTCAGGTTTGAGTGCTGCAAATGTGTGCTTCACGTCATTGCACTGGTATATCTAACAGAACATGTTAAGTTAGGACATAAATGTTTGATTTAAATACAAGAAAAACAGAACCCGATTCAAAAAGTCAACTAGGAACTGCAAATGCAAACTGGAATAATTTGGTTTCTTTAACAACTAAGTGACCTTGTGTTCTTGTCTCTTTGTTTCCAGTGCCATTCAATAATTCAAGCACAAGCTGCGGGCTGGACTGTTCAAGCAAAGATGACAAATAAGAAGAAAACAAAAAGCACCCTCGGATGCCCGCTCTCATTCTCACCTCCAGCAGGAAAGGCTCTGTTTCCGAAACTTTGCCGGTGGCGACACACTGAAACGAGGCATTCTGCCCGGCGTTCACCTCCACATCACCCAGCCGGGAGAAATGAGGCACCTTGTCTGTGGAGCGAGGACAAACAGGAAACACACAAACACGCTGGTGAAAGTGGCACATGTGGAACTGAGCGCTGCTGTCTAAACATAATAAACACGACGAGATGACGAGCAGAAACTTTAGCCAGGGAAACAAAAAGCTGAGGTGTAACCTCACATACAGCAGTGTGTGCTTTTAGAAATGTTAGCCATAACTCTGTGATGCTCCAATTAATAAAAAAAATTAATAAAAAATATTTTAAAAAACTACAAAATAATAATGAGGATGTTTTTTTCAAAGATTATCACACCACTGATATTGCAACATATGATTACTGGTGTCAAATTATCGCATTAATTGAGATTAATTAATCACAGCCACATTTAGTGCACTAATTTTTTTAATCGCGTTAATTTAATTTTTAATCTATAAATTTACTGGGACTTTTCTAGCCTACCTGTTGGGATTTTTTTTTTAGTTATTTTATGTAATTATATTTATATTTAACTATCATGCCATACCACATGTCAGAAGTGAGGGAGTGAGTGCTTAATGCTTTTTCAGCATTTTATTTTGTGATAAACTGTCAGTTTTGATATGCTAACTTACAGCACTGTAATTTACGGGTCTATTTTAATTTTAGATAAATGTTTTAGTAACAACTTCTGTGATCACTATTTGCATTGCTCAAAAAAGCGTTCCTTGATATGTTAACTTAGAGCATTTTATATGGACCCGATGTTTTATTTTTTAGAAGTTTAGCCATTAGTAGGTGAGATTAAAAAAAGAGATTAATTAGAATAATTAATTAATTAATCTCAAAAAAAATTTTATCTTATGACAGCACTTATTAAAATTAAATAATCTAACGTATAAAATACACATGACCTGGCCAAAAATATAAATGGGGGTTAAATAACTTGTTGCCAGCTGAAAGATAATTGCCCATGTAATAATTATCCAATAGGAGACTTGTACCTATTTGCTTAGTTAAATTCAGGTGGCGACTTTTTTTGTCCAGGCAGTGTATTCGATGTATTCGGTGTATTCGGTTAAGTATTGGTAAATAAGTCATAAAACACGCTGTTTCAGTGTATTTTTACAGAAAGTGGCACCTTTGTGTATTACGACGTTAATCTGCTGTTTTGTTTTGCTGATGCTACTAGCTTATTTACGCGAGTTTCAAAATCAAGCTAGCATCCTTCCAGTACAAATGATGAAACGATTTATTAGACAGAATAGCATCTGTAATCATAGAGAGCACGTCGAGCAGGCCCTGTGGTGTAAACAGAACGTGCTTTTCTGAATTTCCCTGGACTAAATTAGATTCTAGTGCTGTCATGTTTGGTTTTTCACAGTAACATCTGACTGAGAATAGAATCCTAGAAATTCCATCTCACATTCTCCACATATTTCTCTTGTCCCGCTGCACTCTTCTCTACGCTCTGTTCATCCAGAAAGCTTGGAGAGAATAATTGATTTTCCTGCGAGTATATCTCCATCCATTAATAACTAATTTCACACATGCATCACATGTGCTGTTAAGATAGCTGAAGTGACCCCAAAAAGAATTAAAAAAAAACAGTGGAAGCAGCAGACACTCCACGGAGAACACTTGGTATGCTGCCAGTATTTTGTCTGAGCGAGACGAGAATAAACTTTCACATCGTATCTTCAAGTCTGACGCTCAAGGAAGTCATTTGAGGATGACTTGGTTGCATCAATAATTACTGAGAAGATTTAATTTAAAATCTTAAAGTTCCGCAGGGTGGATACGTGACTCGACAAGCTTTAATTAATGCTGTCAACGATGAATGAGACCAGGTAAATTCAGTCTCAAATGGGTGTTGGCTGTCCGGCATGTTGGATCTTTATTGACCACGGCCTCTTATTATGGGAGTTTGGAATAAGGATTTTGTTAAAAAGCACAAATATCAAACAAGGAGATAAGAAAGTGTTTTTTTTTCTTTTGAAGGGAATTCTGGTTGTCATTTAAGCTTATTAAGTTTCTGATGCTGGCAGTTGAGGGGAGCAAGTCTATATCCCTATTCTCGTCATATGGCTCCGCCCATTTTTTGGGGAAAATAAGCTCTACAAATAATTGGCAGTATATTGAGACTGCAATTATGCTGTAAATTTACCAAATTGTTTAGCAAATAAAAAATAAAAAAACTATATAATAATAATAATAAAACAACCATTAATGCCTTTGTTTTATGTCAAAAGGGGGTGGGGTAATTTGACTGAGAAACAGTCACTTCCTAACTAAAATAACTAAATGCTTGTGGCTGTTTTGATGCATTTTCTCATCAAGATCTTTTTACCCATCAGCTTTAGCGCTTTACAAAAACATCCTGATCTTTTTTAAATCTCTTTTTCATAAATTACAGCAGAGAAACTCATCCTGAAGGCTGAACATCACATTGAAGTTCTTTTTAAGGATAATAGAGATTTTAAATTTTTGCCAAACATGTACATTTTACCAACAGATCTCAATAGAAGAACACATCTTTATAAAAATCTGAGGATAAAAACAGACCATCAGCAAGACTTGTTTGGAGAAAAAGAGGCTAATGCTGACACCCGATCAGGTTAACAAACAAGCTAACAAGTATAACAGAGTATGAATGATAAATATAATATAAATCTGAAACATCAGGCAGCTTTATTGGGTTGCTTTTCCATTCCAGTGGAGCCAGGATAAAGGGACAGATCCCAATATGGGAAAGTTCTATGTAACGGTGCTAATCTTCATGTAATGGTGTGCCATGACATTCACCCTCCTAAAAGCTACAAAACAAATCTTTTTTGATTATTTTATGCCTTTGTTGTACAAATACTGCAAAATTTGTATTTATTGACAGTAAAATCACAATTCTGTATTTAAATTAATATAATTTGTAATTGCTTATTTTTAAGAAGTTTATTTTCTGTATTTATGTTTTATTTTATTTTTGAGGATTCAATGAGTTCTAGAATGCAACCAGTCCCTTCTTTCCATGAGCGCCTGAAAAGGATTTCTGAATTTCATGAGTTCATAAATTCTCCACATTATCATTCATTAACATTTTCCCACATTTATTCAGCTGAAAAAAAACACAATCTTCTCGTTTTCACTGAAGGCTTGGCAGCAGTGATTGAAACACAGCGAGACCAGTGACTGCAATTTTACCCAAATTGGATTTTTTTTTCATCTCTGAACTGAAGCTGCTTATTGCTGTTTCTAAAAGCTAAACAAATTTGTTTCTGATGACAAAAGAACAGCGCAATTAGTTGAAAAGTGCAAATTACTAACGCCTAAAAGGAAAATCTACTGAAAAATTAGCATTTGGTTAAAGTCAAGTTTCACATAATTGGATAAAGGCAACCAATGACATTGACTACCCAGCCAGTACACATAGGTGGGCCCCATATAGGATCTATATGGGAAAGCAATATGGGTCCCAACAGGGTTTGTCCGCAGTTTCCATGGTGGCCCCACAGGGGCTTGCCGGTGTTTGAGTCAAACCCACTGAAAACCCATGTAGGGCCCGTTAAAACCTAAGTGGGCAAAAATCTTTCTGGCAAACCTCCATGGGTCCACCGTGGAAACTGCGGACAAACACTGTTGGGACCACAAGCCAAAAACATGCACGTTAGACTAAATTATTAGTTCCTTTTAATAAAATCATCTGCTTAATGCATAAAAATAGATATAAAATTGAACTGCTTTTTATTGCACTCTTCTTTCATGCAAACCAATCAGATTTCTTTTAGCATGAAGCCCAACAAAACTTGCTAATTGCTGCTGCATCATGAGTGTGCATCTTTTACAATGACTATACGGACTTTTGTTCAGCCTAAAGATTGAGACCACTGGGGAATGATGGTACATTTAACATAACATAAAAGCTCCAATCTCTTAATCTCGCTGAGAAAAAACAACAGCCACTGGCTGTCCTGCTTTTGCATCACATTAGTTTTTTTTTTTTTTTTTTTTCTGGAAGCACGGCAATCAACTGAAAAGGTTAGCTGTTCAGCCCGGACAAAAGAGCCCCTCACCCCCTACTCTGTAGACATGTAGAAGGTAGATGTGCTTACGAAGCCCCCCTACTCTCGTCAGCAGAATTGCCTCGTAGCCTTCAATCACCTCTGGGAAGCTTTTGAATTTCCTCGCCTTGCCTCCCACTGTTCAGCTGGATGCTTTCAGCGGACTCAGTAAAGGTCAGCAGGTAGGCTACAAGCAACACATTGTAGGGTACTTACAGCAAGGGTAATTGAGCAGCACGGTGTCATCTAAGGCAATGTAACCCTGCCGTTCATCGGACACGGTCGCTTCAAAGATGACCTGTGGAGACAGCAGATAAATTAAATCACTACAGACCATTACATCTAGAGTTCCAAGTAGAATTAAACTATGACATTAAATGTGGAAGGTCCAAAGTCCTGGAATTGAAAAAAGCTTTAAAATTCTACTATTAATTTAAAATGAAACTTGTATGTAATGTTATTCTCTCAGGAACATAAATCAGGAAGTGTTTTAAACCATTATAATCAGAACCAGACGTTCAAAGGGAAAACGTCTCCAAACCTGAGGGTGCCGAACACAGTACCTCTAACCACCACCAGCAAGGAGGGTGAAGCTTCTTGCCCAAGGACACAACTGATGGAGCCTATGTTCAAACCGACAACCCATCGCTAACAGGACAAACTCTTAACCCCTGAGAAATCGTTTGACACTTACAACATGAGAAGTGTTCAGACTATTTTTTATATAATTCATAAATGTTTAAAGCTTTTTGCTGTAATAGGCACTCTATACTTATAATTTATGATGTAATATTTAATGGAAGATCTGTTACGTGGTGTACAATAAAACTCAAAATTTACTTAAAAGGGAAAATGATGGTTAATTTAGACTTCTGGAGGGAAATTAATGACTTAGATCACAAGTCCCTAAACTGTGGTACCAGTACTCTAATGGATTATTTTGTACCAGGAAAAAACAGAAAAATCACACTTTTTCATGCAATTATATTATGTTCAATGTAAATTGTTCTGCAGGGTAGATTAATTAATTAATAGACAGAATAAGCAGTAATGATGTTTGCTTATCTTTGATTTGTGGCTAAATTCAGCTGCTTGACACCTAACAAACACTCCCCAGCATAATGAGTCCATTTCATAATGCATACTCAGCTCCTGTGTTGAAACATCAAACTAAACATTTCACTAAATATGTAGGAACCTCCGTAGGTTTAATCAGCCCTAATCTTTAATTTGTATAATAGTTGCTCATGGCTGCACACAATAATTACAGATTTAGATGGTGGCTGGAGATTAGCTTGTAAGGCTAGTGAAATGCAAACTCTGAATGCAAAGAAAATTTAACAAGCCTAATGTGAGCAAATAAATAATGAATGTTCTCAGTGTGGGTGGCTGTTTGATTAGATTAGGTGTAAATGTAAGAGATTTAAACTTCTCCAGCCTTGCTGAGAATAAATCCTTTTCTCTCTCTCCCCGACTGACACTTTTATTAAATCCATATGGCAGCTGCAGGAATCCTTAAACAGGGTCTAAATATTCACTCACTCATCTAAATGAGCCCGGCGCACACAGAGGCTCGGAGTGAACCAGGAGGCCTCCCAGTGTGCAACAGAGTCATTTTGGGATCCCCAGTAGTAATTACAGTCGGCAAACCCCAATCGTTCCCTCTGGAAGGAACCCTTCACTCCTCTCTGCAGCTCTGCTCCGTCTGAACTCAAGGACTGACTGCATTAATGCTCGGTAAGACAAAAGCCGCGCCTGCGTCAGACATGAGTGTGTGGGGCAGAGAGAGTTTTATCCACTCTTATCACTGTTAGTTATCGAAGCCAGAGCCTGGTGGAGGCCCGGCCGTGACCATGCGCTCAGACGGGCGAGAGACTGCAGTGTTGACAATGCATCAGGCTTTAAGTGCCTCGGGCCAATCGATTCCACAAAAGGCCTTGGCAGATGGATACAGACTAAGGTTTTCTTTCCACTAATTTATTTTTAGTTTTCATTCCTATGTCGGGCCATTAGGGACGTCTGACCGATTAACTCCTCAATTCATCACGCGTCAACGCACCCAGCGGCATCGATTCACTCAGCTCGGTGCTTTGAGCCATCATTAAGCTCCTCTGCATCTGCCCTCACTTACGGAGAGGTGTGTGTAAGTATGAGTGCGCCCGACTCTGAGCAACGGGACTGGTGTTCAGTAGGTGTGCGTTTACAAACACTAGTCGTTATGCAAATGGGATAAAGCAGTATGTGTGTGTGTGTGTGTGTGTGTGTGTGTGTGTGTGTGTGTGTGTGTGTGTGTGTGTGTGTGTGTGTGTGTGTGTGTGTGTGTGTGTGTGTGTGTGTGTGCATTCAGAGGTAAGAACTAGAAATGACACTAAAAACAGAGAGCATGTTGGGTGAGAAAAATGATAGTAACTCATCAGGCTTTGGCTTAAAACTAAAGCAAACACACGCAGCAACACCTGCCGCTTTATGACAGGTATATCACATAACAGCATTATGCTGTTTCCAGGACCAGCTAGCTCCAGGATCATCTAACTGCACCACTTACAGTTGCTACATTTTTCTGATTATGAAAGAAACGATAATCTTTAGGCACCTCGCGATCACTCAGATTACGATTCAGAGCTGCAAAGTGATCGAATAAACGTTGTCTTCTCCTCTCACCTGCCCCAGGTGTGACTATTTGGTATTTTAATGCTCATAAATAAATGAACTTGTAGTATCTTATTAATAAAACATAGCAAAGAGCAAAATAAACCTTCAGTTTGAGTAAAATTTGGTGTACTGAAATTATAACTTTCATATGAAAACGATAAAAATAATGGACAACCCATTAATATTTAAAATAAGCACCACTTACGCCGTATGAGTGTCAGGGTTTAGAACATCATCACCATTAATTCTTGAGGGTTGTTATGGTGAAATAATGCATTTTATAGACCTTGTAGATTTAGATGCTTGGTCGTTAAAAACTGCATGATTGATTACATTTAAGTTACTCGGATTTTACACTGGATGTATAAGCAGTATGCAACTTAATAGATGCGAGGTCACAAAATCACTGAAAAATGGCAAGATAATGCATGATTTAGGCAGTTCACACGATAACAAGCAAGGAGAAAGACGGCTATGGAAGTTTCACAGGAAATTAAGTATTTTTTATACTAGTTAAGCAACTAAATATCTGTGTGTGTGTTTTATTTTGAAAGTTGCAGAATGTCTGACTTCCTGTTTGGCCCGTTATGAACTGCTAACCTTGACGCATTCTGGAAGCGAAGCACATAAAAAACTGACTCGGAGCAATGTGAAATGACACTTCTGGGACTTGACCAAGACACGCTGCTTCACAGCCCGATGGAAACACACACGTCAACTATAACGGCAGATATTAGCTGCGTATTACGCTTTGCTGACTGTATGTGACCATTGCGCATCTGGTGGAAAGCCATGGTTATTGTGGATTTAAACAAAATAGATGACATTGAAGCAAAAAAATAAATTACTGTCACGTACAATTGTTTAATGTAAGCAGTGCTTCAAGTGGGCTGTTACGCATCGGGACTTTTCTCTAGCTTATAATGTGTACCGATAGTTTAGAGACCAGTCAAGGGTGTCCCCCACCTATCTGACCCTAGTGAGGATGAAGATAGATAGTTATGGATGGATGAAGATAGATAGTTATGGATGGATGGATGGATGGATGGATGGATGGATGGATGGATGGATGGATGGATGGATGGATGGATGGATGGATGGATGGATGGATGGATGGATGGATGGATGGATGGATGGATGGATGGATGGATGGATTTCAATGCTTCTAAAACTGAATGTATCCCCACCTTTCTGTTTCATTAGCTCTATTGGTCATCTTTTAGGGTTAGGACTAGGGTTAGGGTTAGGACTAGGGTTAGGGTTAGGACTAGGGTTAGGGTTAGGACTAGGGTTAGGGTTTTTAAATATAAAAATCAGCTTGTGGCTTGTGATCCCAAAGCTTATTCATGGTAAAGAATGATGTGTTTTTTCTATTGCCTGAAAAGTTCCAATAGTAGAGACACGTTTTTGCACCAATATAACTGTAGTGACTAACAGTTTAAAAACTCAAGCATAACACAATCTCTTCATCTTGTTTAAGAACCCTTATGCCTGAATGTGTCGTTCAGTTCAGATTTTCTGGCTGCTGTTGAGTCAAATTTCCACCTTGGAGTACAAATTTCCTGCTTCTAAATCATCATCTCCTCACAACTTCCACTTCACATCCTGCTGCTCCTCCTAAACCTGAAAGTGAGGATTTTGACACTTAGTTTTCACTTTGCTAAGAACACTAATCTGTAGTTGTTTAGTTAATTTGCTAGGAGTGTTCCATGTGCCTTTTTATATAATAAATCTGACTTTTTCTTGATGTTTTCTTGCTTTGACTTGGTTCCCTGGAGGGATCTAGAAATTCTGAGTCACTTGAATAAAGGGCAAATAAAATATAATATCAATAGTTTTATGTGTGACTAGTTTTATGTGCTACTAACACAAAAATGTTGGTGAGATGTTGCAGACGAAACATTGCAAAGAGAAAATTTCATATATAGACAGTAGTTTTCATCCCGTAAACAATCACCCAGAACTCTTAGTTCCCAATAATATTGACCCTTAAGAAACCAGTGACACACTCTGCATGTATTTATTTTTTTATTTGAATAAAGTTTTAAATTAAAGGTGCATTATCTAAGAATGACATCTTGTGGTCATATTTGGGTACTGCAGCCCATTTTCAAAACACACAGAGTGACTTTCTCACTTCTGTTCGTTTCATGGCTGTTGCCGGTTACGGATCAGCGCCAGAAGATTCTAGATGACAAGCAAAGACGAGTCATGCACAGTAAGTTGATAAATAGATAAATACATTTCACTGTAATATTGAGTTGTTAGTGATTGAAAAAGTATCTTGAGATATTTTTAGAGTCAATCATTTGCTTCTAATTCATAGTTAGCTTTGTTAGCCTCAAGCCTTCTTTACCCTGGGTTGTTCCTGTTACTGTCTTCAGTTCTTTATAAAACGTTGCTAAGTTTTGCCGACTGGTGTCAAATCACAAATGCTGCAGCATTAGCTTGGCGCAGACTCCTCATGTGCACACAGACTGTAAATAGTTACTACCTCCCTCTTGAGCTTTTTTGAAAGGAGTAAAACTGGCCTCCACACGAGCGGCTGAGAAGGACATCTGTTTCAATTTAACCTTCCTTCTAACACGATTGACACATTAGGCTGTTTTTTGATTAGTTCATCATAAAATATTTACATATTGTGCCTTTAATGATATCAACATTGTTTTTTTGTTTGTTTTTTGCTCTTTAGAATATGAGCCCTGTTTTTTTTTCTTTGGCTTGCATTTCAGGCCTTTCACACTACCCTCCTGATTCAGTTTTAGTTTTAGTTCTGGATTTGTTGCACTTCTTGTGTTTGCAGGGATTTTTTTAGGTTTGGTTTCAGGCTAAAGAATAAAAAAAAAACACAATTGCAATATTATTGCTCAACACTCTTCTGTTCCTCCATCCTGACTCTCAAAGCACTTTTGTTATAATAAGCAGCCCTATTTTTCTCATATGTGGTTGATAATCTCTCAATATATATTCATCATAAAAAAAATGACTGAAGCCTGTATCTATCCTACGTTTCTGTATATTAGGTCGTTTGCTGTTGCAGCCTTACGTTTCTCTTCTTCCTCAGATGAATAGTTAGTTGGGAGAGAATGTTACTGCATTTGCTG
This sequence comes from Aphyosemion australe, assembly GCA_006937985.1. Taxonomy (NCBI): domain Eukaryota; kingdom Metazoa; phylum Chordata; class Actinopteri; order Cyprinodontiformes; family Nothobranchiidae; genus Aphyosemion; species Aphyosemion australe. The sequence goes on from SSNS01000036.1 coordinate 1,582,171, forward strand.
ATTTAGGTGATCTTATTGAATCAGCTCCTACTTTGCACTGCAATGTATTTCCAAGGCCTTAAGAAGATAACATAAGAAGTATGAACTCTATAAGAAGATATATAAAAGATGCAAAAAAGAAAAAAAACACCATAAGGGAGAAGACATCTCACACAGGAAGACAGGGGTTGAAGTTGCAGCCCCTCTGTTATTGTTTGTCACCACAAGGGTGATGGTATCTTTAATATTTGATAGCAAAGTTTCAACCTTTACCCATCTCCACACAGCAGCATACTGAGAAAAAAATCTATTTCTGCAAACAATATAAAAGATGGATTTGTCCAGTAGAGAATATCCAGCTCAAGGTGATTTCCTTCTCCGGTTTTCTCTCAGTCTCTTTCCGGCTTTTGTTGTTAACAAAAAAAAAAGGGCAGCAGGGAGGAAAAAACAGCCTGTAAAACAGCAAAGGCACAATCTGTGAAGGGTGAAGTGAGTTTCGGTTTACTGGAAGCAGCAGGGTGCCATCTCACAAGAAGGCTCCGCGTCGTTGTCGGTAACCAAAGGAAATGACACGGGAAACAAATCCACATCAGTCGGCGAGCTCTGCAGCGTACAGTTAGAGAGATGGATGCAGCCGGACAGCTCCATTTGAAGCAAAGAAGAAACATGCAAGAATTCAAATATGCATCACTTCGTGTTTGGCTCACGGAACGCGGCACAGGAGAATTGATAGCGCAGAGAAACAAAATCCATACCGCATCCCCGAAGGCCTCGCAAAGAATGCATAAAGTCGAGGAGTGGAGGCTGTAAACTGGACTGTGATAAAACTAGATTTGCACTGTAATTAATTTTTAGAGCTTTTAGTTTTCATTACAGGGCAACATTAAGTAGACACCATCACTCAACACGGAGTGGAATAAATTCAGCCACTTGCACACAATTCTTCAAGAAATGTGTTGAATAAAAATTGAGATGAAAGCAACATAACTCATTATGGGCTGTAAAACGTGTTAACATACTACACCTCCCCTCTGCAGAGCTGCAGCGAGCTGGGAGATGGAGGGGGAGGACTGAGGCGGAAGGCTTTTTTTTTATAAGCTGACTGGATTTACTGTCAAGACTTGCTTTGGGAAAGAGCAGGTCTCCGTGATGAAGACTTGTAAGGGGAAGGTTACGGTCAGCGGAGAGTAAATCTCCAGGAATTGAAAATTGTGACTGATGAGATGAAAGCACAGCTGTTGAAGCATGCTCTCCGTTTTCCTATTTTGGAATAATTAGCATTTCAAAAGGTAATAATGTAATCCCACTAAAAAACCTGTTTCCAGGTAATGACATTCTTTTTTTACTAGTTAAAGACAGGATGGCAATTCTGCTAAACAAGCTAGACAAACATTTTTTTTTGTGCCTCTTAACGTTCTAACATAGTATAGCTATAAATATATTGTAGAATAAAAAAAATAATGAAGTGTTTCTCTCATAGACTTAAATACGTAGACGCCCCATTGGGTACTGGAGAGCGTAACAGCGTCGCCGCCATATTGGATGGGTCTCATTCTCCAAAGTCAATGCAGAGTGAGCAACTATGCCTGTTTTTGTGCAGCCTACAGTTGCAACAACCGGTGTACTATTGAAAACAGATCACGAGGGATTACTATTGACTTTTCTAGCCTACCTGATGGGATTTTATATTTTAATTTTTTTTAAATTATTTTGTTTAATTATATTTGTATTTTAATTATCATGCATGTGTCTGAATTAGTGAAAAAGCTTGATAAAATGTGTTTTTTAGCTGGGTAAACACCTTCCTGAGTAGAAATAAATGCACTAGGGGGCGAATGGAGACCCATTTAAGATGGCGGCCAGCCACTACGGCAGCTCCAATAGGCAGTGCCAGTCCACGAGGCGTCTATGTATATACGTCTGTAGTTTCTCTCGCATTCGTCTAAAAACTTCAGCCAATAACACGGCTCGGTCCGAAACCAACGATTGGACCATCTGGTTGTCTGACTCATCGAACAATTTCACTGATTTGCAGATTTGCCATTCCACCTTTAAGCAACTGGATATCTGCACATGACTTTTATTTTGAAAGTTTCCAGATGTTTCACACTGCTTTTGTGTTAGACTTCATGTCTGGCCTGATCTGAACTGCTGAGCTTGATGAGTTCTGGAAATGTAACACGTAAAAAATAGACTTGAAATGTAAATTTATCGAATCGAGGAGACACTACACTTCTGGGATACGTCCAAAACGCAATGCTTCATGGCCGTTGGCAACACACCCATCGATATGTTGAATTTACTTAACCAAATTGTGTCAAATGGTTCAACTAAACCTAGTTGCTTAAGTGTAAAGAGTAGTATACATTTACTTTCCAGGTAACAATGTTTTGTATAACCGTAGCTAATTACTGCGTACTACACTTTGTGAACTCTACGCGATGCTTACGCGTTCGATGTAGAGCAATATCCAGATAATGTCTAAAATGGTCCGTTCCCCAGCCATTATTAAAATGTTTGATCATGTTTAAAACATTTTCATTTAGAGCAAAACGTTGTATTCAACAATGGGCATCTAGAAGCCATTTACGTTGCCAAAGACTGAAAATCTGCCAACAGTGAAAACCCAACAAGCCAAGAACACCTCTGATCGCAGTCCATCATATCTCTGCTGCAGTCTGCTTCTCCAGAGGGGCTCGTGACACTCGATTACTGGGGGATTTTTAAATCTCATCCACTATGATCACCAGCCGTTTCTTTCTCACACACACTCACACATTTTCTCCACCCGGCCCTTTGAAGTGATTGTCCTTTCCCTGTGAGGAGCTGTTGCTCTTTGGCCCTCAGGGGCTGATGTTGGCTGGCAGCACTGCGCTGGGTGGATGAACGAGTTGAGCTGACCCTGTGGGGCATTTGCTGAGCTCTAAGCTGCAGCAGCGGGAGCTGGTTAGGAGACACAAGTCATCCTGGGACCAAATGAAGGAGAAGGGACAACTGTTCACAGAGTGGAGTGGTATTACATCACTTCCTGCATCCTCAAACGCTTCATTCCCTTTGGGGGGAAATAAACACAAATTCTTGAGGTCAATGGAAACAAAAAAATGCATAAAACTGTTTTTATGTTTTATGAGTTGGCAAAGTAAGAAGATCTGTTTTTGCTGTGAGTCACAGTCCCACCTGCTTTAATTTGTTCTTCTTTTAACCATTAACCTTCCAATTTCCAAAAGACCCACCTGTAATTATTTTTTCTTAGCCGGGAGCATGTCCTAAAGTCTGCTGCAATGATGCAAACAAATGCTAAGAAGTGAAGAATTGCTACTTTTGGGGTTTTTTCTATTTCACATAACTAAAATGTACGGTTTAAATAAAATATATATAGCTAAAAAATCTTAACTCTGTGCCTCTTTTTGACAATTAAATCATTAAAAATGATTTCCTGTCATTTAAAGTGAGCATACACTGATTTTAGTAAATCTGCTGTGGTCTCTAGTATGAATGAATGCCTTGCGAGTCATTTTCTGTGGATTAAAACCTCTGGCGCTCTTGTTTCCGTGAGTAGAATTTAGTCATGGGGGGGCAGATAATGGCAGAATTCGGAGTTTTACTCATTAATATTCGTTCTGATTGGCTAACAGCAACGCGACTCTTCCGCTGCCTCCGTTCGCTCTTCTTTCTTTGGTAAAAAATGCAACGTTGATGTTTTATCTCCACAAATAACAAAAGTCCTAACATGTTCAGCCATGTTGTGGAGTTGCTAATGCTAATAGTTAGCGTCTACTAGCCAAGATGTGCTAGTTTATATGGTAGCACTATATCCACGAGGGGGGGGTAATGGCGGTGCTGTTGACGAAGTTGAAGGACCAATCACAGGTTTGCGATCTCCGACAATTTTGACAGATAGTTAGAAAATTGGGCTCTACTACGTCCGTCCTTGCGTGCCTGTTGGAGAGCCCTTGCAACCACAAAAAAGACGTTGCATGCCTTCGCCCCGACGCAGATGGAAAAGTATAAACTAGGCTTTAGTCCCTGAATGTGTTGCTCCTCTCTATGCAGCAGATAAATCCTCTTTGTTCCAGTTAGAACCTCTTCACTCATCTGAGTAGTCCACCTGCATCAGCGGCTGCTGCCGATTTTTCAGGTTTATAGGACAAATAAAGCAATCCATCTTGCGTCTGCATGCCTGCAGGGGGAACTTCATACAGCTTGGACATACATCATGAGTATAGCAGATCACGTTGCTCATCAAAATAATAAAAACCTCAGTGGAATGCAAATTCCCCATTTGAGCCTGACTTTACACACCAGCTCCCTCCTTCAGGAACGCTTCCCCCAGACCTGTGTAGCTGGAAAACTTGTAACACCTACCCAAAAGGGAAAACAATCATTACTTTAAAATCAGTTTGGCTGTTTGTGAGAGTTGTGAGGACAGGAGGGCTAGGATGGAGAAGTGCAGCCTGTCCTCATTGATCTGCACAGGCCTCTAATCTCATTAACTGCCTCTTGATTTATTGAGATGGGCCTCGGAGTGCACCAAGGTTATGGAAGCAAACACCAGGACACCCCTCCGCCCCAGCTCACCTCCACCCCACTGGGCTGAGGATTGCATGGAATTGAGGTCAATTGACTTTTTGGCGAACCCACGCTCTCACCATCCCTTACAGGAGCCACTGCCTCCTCGTTAACGGAGGCTTTCTGGGTGGGGTGAGGTGGGAGGCGACGGGCTTGGTGAGAAGAAAGAGAGCATTAGGGGATAAATTATCAGCTGTAATGAGGTGAGGCAAGGCCGTGTGCAGCCATGAGACTCTTACAAGCTGCACAATGGTGCTAATAATGCAGCACGGCCGATACAGGCATCAAACGGAGCTATTGATTACACTGCAGCACACAGGTAAATTGACCAATAAATAAAGATACAATCCAAACACGCGGCCCCTGTAATTATACAGCTATTGAGCCTCTGTAATATATGACACAGCTGCTATTTGCTTATTCCTGCATGTGGTTTGAATAATTGGAAACATGTCCGTTTTATTCCCGCAGGTTGGTTCGGTTTCTTAATGAGGCAGCAAAGTGATGAAGATTTTAACGAGCCCATATGAGTCAAACTAGGGTTCCCTCTGAAACCCCGTGCATAGCCCGTGGGCAAAGATCTATGTGGGAAAACACTTGTGGGGTCACCACGGAAATCCACGGATAAAACCTGCTGGGACCATACCTTTTGTTATGAAAGCATCCAGAGGGAGTATCAGGACTAGTACTTTCATCAACAATCTGCCTCATTCAATACTCTATGTGTCTACTGCCCTCTGGTGGATGATCTACAGGTGGCAAGGGCCAATTTCATTGTTTTGTCGTTATATGATTAAATACTAATTATTATTATATAGCTGTCAAATTAAAATTTGCCAAAAAAAAGTTTTTTTTGTCATTATAGTTATTGTTTTTCAGACTTTCAGACTAAAGACTTTAACTCCAAAAACACTATTATTGTATCCCCAAAAATAGACATAAATTAGTCACAAATCTGAATAAGCTGCTTACTTTCTCTGCAGTTATACATTGTAAAAATGGCAGCACAGCTAAAACAGTAAGAATGGTGAATAATGTAGAGTTTTTGTGGAGAACAGATTCGTTTCTAATGATTACAGCTTCTTCAGGTAGCATCATCAGCCTAAACACAAAGAAATTCAAGACATTTAAACAATGTGAAGTGTTAAATGCACAAAAGCTACAGGGCTCTTTGGGTGTTGTATTCTTACATTAAAAATCAATTAAAAGTCTCACACAGTTGAGAAAAAAGTTCAAATTTTTTTCCCAATCGGTGTCAAAGTGAACAAAAAATCTATAAATGCTAAAAAGGGGCTGAGCCCCCCTAAATGTCACATTCTAGCTTCACCCCTGCTGTGCTATTCTATGATACAAGTTCCGTAAGTAGAAAAAAATACTGGATATTGTTTTAATCAGGAAGTTTCTCACCAGTGTTTGACCTTTGACCTTCACGATGAACTTACTTAACCCCTTTGGTTTCTAACAAAAGTTTCCTTTTTAAAAAAAATCAATAATACACTTTCTGAACCATAGCTGCCAAAAATAAAATAACCCTCAAGTAAACATATCCTGGTTTAACTCTCAAATATGCATCCTCTTGCATATGTTTCTAGGTAATAAAAAAAACTAAAATATTTAGAGCATTTTACACTTTTCTGAGTGTTAAACTGAAGCATTTTTCATCTCAGGAAAATGTCCCGTCGCCGTGATTTGGCATGCAAGCTGGTTGCTTGGATGCATTTGAAAAAATGATAATTACCAGCAGGTTTCACTGGCAGGGAGGTGCATGAATGCATTGGCAGGAAAGAGGGGAAATACTGGGCGTTGTGTGCAGCGGAAGATGGGGTGATGGCATAAGTTCCAACTCACACACAGAATTACATTAAGGGCTCGGCACAATTAGAGATCTGCTTCAAAATACATTAGATGTTTGCACACATGATGAAAACCTGCAGCTCTGTTATGCAGGGACAGATTTTATTGCTCAGAAAGGATAAGTTTGAGCTCGTATCCTTAACTGTTAAAGACTGAAGCAAAGCTGGATCTAACAAGATGTGGATGTGGGACTGCCTTGAACCTTACGTCTTCCCAGACTGCTGAGGTGTTCAGGTCCACTCAGACATTTTTTTGAAACTGTCTGTTTGATTTTGTTTATTTGTTTGTTTAAAAATGATTTCTGTTTCTGTGTGATGAGGAATTTGTAGAAACAAGATCTGATAGAGACAGATGTAACTGCAGAAGGACGATGCTTTGATCAACCAGCTGTTGCAGCTGCAAAAAAATAAATGACAAGATTTCCTTTTAGGAAATGTATATAAATTGGTTTCCAAAGATTAGGGTTGTGCACACACACACACACACACACTAGTAAGAATCTCCACTGGTGCGTTCTCACAAGTTTGACTAACCTGGTATTCACTGGGCCAGAAAGTGCTGACAGCAAGCTCCACCTGGTGCCACTGGCGCCCCTGGGAGCCAGAGATATTCCACACCGCGCTCCCCTTGGAGCCCCCATTAACCCGGATGTAGACCTGGAGGGCCCCGGGGCTGTGGCCGTCACGGCTGTACAGGAAGTAGCTGAACTGGATGCAGTGGGTGTCGTTCTCACTGAGGGGAAGCAGGTGCAGCTGAGCTCGCTGCCCCCCCAAATGTTGTGAGGCATTCACCATCATAAAAGACCCTGCAGGTGAAAAGGAAAAGGAAAATATTCACATTCTAGTTCAATTTAGCAGCTCACTGCAGAGATTGGAGCTTTTTAAAAGAGCTAATGAACAGGAATGACCTCGTGGATCAGCTATGCATATATCAGGGATATCAGAGTATTTCTACCTGCATGACAGAACTGAGTGACCTGGAATGTAAAAAAATAACAAGATCCAGCTCATTGTGCTTCACCTCTAACATCTATCCTTGGATAGATATGTCATGTTAGGTTCCTGCTGAAGACTGTCTGCCATCCTCCTATTTTTAAGCCCTTGAACACAGTTAGAGTGCCAGAATTGACAGGTTTAAGGCTGATATGTGAAAATCTATGAATTCCTGTCTGGCTATTTGTCTGTATTTGACCTGTCTGTGCTTCTACGTGCTCTCTGTTTGGAACAAGTTCCTGTTCTTGGACGGGCTTTGAAGCTGACGTCCTGGCTGTCAGGTTGAACTTGCATATTTAAACGAGGCCCACAGACGAACCGCTGATTCTCTGTTTCCAGGGATGTAAGAAAATGTCGATAGAGTGAAATGTTGAGATTCTTGGTGTTAGACTCAACATTTAAAAGCAATGTGCGAATAAAATAAATAGGAATTAAATGTTTGATTGAAACTGCATAATAGATTCAGCAAGTCTGGCCTTGTCTGCCAGTCACTGCTGAAAAAAGGAGCAAAGGATTAACAGTCAAAGTCTGGAGGTCAGTTGAGGTTTATACAGAACTACATGCTAAGATGGGTGGAGGATGGGCAGGAGTGAACATTGTATGCTTTAGTTGTGTGGAAAATGACTGGTGAAAGAGGACCAGCCGTCTCACACAAAAAAAGGGCAGGGCTAAAGAATAAATAGAGCCCTGTTCTTAGCAGAAGCTGAGACCATCTCAGACCATCTTGAGCTGTCCATTGTTGATGTTTGGAGTGATTCTGTACGGTTTCCCTCGGATCCGTGAAATAAACAGTCAAACTTTATACTGCTGTCTTCTGTTCATTGAGTGGAGTCCTGAATTCTGCTAAAACCAACCGACCCGGGGAGGTGACGTAGGGTGGTAAACAGCAACATTTTCTCACCTCAACAAATGTATTGATTGTTTGTTTTTTCTTTTTTTAGAATTTAAATGCAAACATTTACTGTATTTTTTCTCTGGTGCAATTCATACTCCAACTGGTAGGTGGCAGCAGTGTTTACCGCCTTCATTCTGACGGAACAAGATCTTGCGATAACAATGAGTCTTTGAAGCGTCTGGCCTGAAAGTGTCTGTCCCTCACTCTCCTCCACCTCTTCATGCAGTCGCCACCTCCAAACCCACATTTCCGTCTACGAATATAAAGTTTGTTGCATATCTTTGTATTTAGCATTCATATTGTCGGACTTCTTAAGCGAGACGTTCTTCCATCTGCTTGGTTTCTGCTGCTAGATATCTTCGGCACTTGTTTGATTTCTTTGAGGGGGGAATGGCAGGGCTGTTGATGAATGTAAAGTAAGTGACATCCTGACCAATCACAGGATTGCGGTCTCTGTCACCTTCGATGGACAGTTACAAATTGGGCATGCCTCCGTCACCTTCTGTGGATCACAGAGCGCTTGTGTCGACTAGGGTGACCAGATCCCAACTCGCCAAATGTGGGACAGAGACTACTCAATGTGGGACAACGTAAAATTCCAATTTAACAAGATAAAGTTAAAAAGTAAAAAAAACAAAACTTATTTTCTGCCTTTTAGCTCCAACATCGCTGGTAAATACACATAGTTATTATAATTATTATCATCATATATTTCATGTACTATATATTCTATTTGAATTCATCTTGAACAAGCAAAAGTTTTCAGACTATTTCACAGCTCCTCTCATTACCACAGCTTAACTCAGGCTCTTTGGACCTTCTAGTGGTTCTGATTAGCTTTAGCTAAAAGGATTTTAAACCATCAACTCATTTTAATAATATAGAAAGGCCCACAGTAAAAAACAATATGCAGGTTTTAGCAGCTTTTCAGAGTTTTCATTGAATATTTTCCACAACAGAATGACAGTAAAAGTACCAGTAACAATTTTAGATCTATTTAAGTTTGTTTTTAATACATTTTCCAATAAAATCAACAAATATTCATACTTTTTTGCTATTTTTTTCTTAATTCAGAAACAAAGTGGTGTTGTTTTTTTCCAAAAATGACAACACATCTTTCCTAGTAAATATTTAGGGGAGAGAGAAAAAACATCACTGACTTAAATCTGAAGAAATTCAGATCTAATCTAACAGGGTTCCTTAGAATGACTTTTTTCCTCAAATTTCAGAGAAAAATAATGAAGGCTTACATTTAATTCTCTCTTTAATGTGCTTTAAAAGAGTTTAGCTTGTATGTATTTGAAATAAAAACAACTCCAGCACCTTGCGTGTGTTAGAAAGTCGTTTGGGACCTGTCTACTTACTGGGAACCTGCTTCAGTTCAGACCAACATATTTTTTTGTGACTCTTGGATTCTCTGCTCTGTTTCATATCAGACTCCGCGCCGTGACACAAAAAAAGACTCTGAGAAACAGCACAAAGACCCTGACAGAGTCTCAATGAACACTTTCAACACACGCGTTTATTCTAACAGCATTTTCGCCACGGTGTTCACCTTTCCTCCGTTCTCGCTGACGCTTCTGTTTTGGTCAAAGACTGTATATATAAGAGGGTCTTGGTGGTTCGGGTGCGCGCGCAGCGCGCACCAAGCGCTCCAGACCGGCGGTAAAGTCCCGCCTCCTGGTTCGACTGACAGCAACAGGCGGCTTTCTCCACAGCGTTTATGCAAGATTGAAATTCGGAACGGGAGACTGTCAATGCGGGACATTGTCTCAATTTGCGGGACGTGTGAAAAATGATGAAAATGCGGGACTGTCCCGCACAAAGCGGGACATCTGGTCACCCTAGTGTCGACACATCATGGAGTTGCGTCTCTCTGTCTCAGAGCTGATGGAAATCTATGGATCGAGCTGTACTCCAGCAGCAGCATCCACAGCAGAACTTAGAAAACGTCGCCCTACCCTTCACAGAAAGTCCCAAACATAGAAAATGGTAATATAAAATAAAAAATTCCTATTGCAATCTAAACCAACAGGAATTCTGCAAAGTTTTTTACACTGTGTTTGGATACAGGTGAAAACTATGTGCAGAGGCTTATTCTAAAGTATAAAGGGTGAATTCTAGGTCCATGCACTAGTCCTGGATTTGTTTTAGATTCATTGTATTCTCATGTTAACGAAAATATTTTTGAAATACTATGTTTGACATATTTCTCAACGAAATAATCTACATTCTGTATTAATCCTGTTTTTATAACTCAAGCTGACCTGAGGGAATCTCAAGTCTCCATAAACTTTCCTTCCTGCCTAATAAATCAGGCCTGCCTTCAAAATAAAAGCACAGCAACATGTTACTTTCTTTTAAATAAGCGCAACTTTTAGATTTTCACTTGAGTTATAATTTCTGATTTTCCCATCAACTATATGCAGGATAGACGAGGACCGCTAATGGGCTGGATGGGGCTGTAAAATTCCCAAGTTTGGTCTAAATGGAAGGAAACTTTTTGCTATCTCACCATGAAAGTTTGCATTGAATCATTTAAGTCATTTATTTAAATTTGGCCTAATCAGTCACTACTTGGAGCTTAAATAGGTGTTTAGTGGTAATCTGACCAAACTAGGGAAAGTTTCAGCAACCAGGAAGAGGGAAAAGTTGATTTGAAAAAATAAATGAATGAATGCATGATCAGTGAAGAGAAAAGTAAGTCAAAGTGAGCTGTGAGCATTTATTACCTTGGAATGCTCAACGTTCCCTCGGGGATAACATCTAATCTTTCAATCATCGCCGGATCAATCCTTTTATGTTGCCCACAGGGGAATGAATAGATGCTAACTGCAAATAAAATCCCGAGACCCAGCCATACCAGCCTGCTGCTCTTCGTAGCCAGAGTAGACAGAGGGTATCGTGGGTAACGTAGTTGCCTAGGTACTGTAGTTGAGAGAGAGTGCAATCACAGCCCTGCCTCCTGCCATTAATCATACTGACACGGTTATTAGGCCCTAATGGCAACCGAGGGAATGCTTAAACCAGAGAGATGGCGATAATACTTGCACGCTGACATGCAGGACAAATATCAGCACTCACATCCCCGTATTATAAACACAAACACACACACACACACACACACACACACACACACACGGTTCAGATCCGAGAATTGCTGACCTTCCCAGGAGTAAGACCTACCGTCTTCTTTCCCGTCCTGTCCTTTCCCATCATCTTAATTCCTTTCCTATTCCTCTAATCCTCCTGAAATCAGCCCTTCTTTCTGCTAAACACACAAAAAAATGAGTTTTCTGATTTCAAGTAAATGCAGAAGATTAAATATGGAGTCATTTTAAGGATTTTTATTCAGCTTGTAACTGATGATGTAAATGCATAGATCCGAGCAACAGAGCTGATTGCTTACTAGACATATTTTTTATGCTTTAATGAGCGTGTGAGGAGGTAATCTTATTCATTTCAGTCAAAGTTAAAGACCAAGTTCACTTGTTTTTTTTCCAACACATTTGCATTGGTCTCTAATATAAATGAATGCCTTGTGAGTTGATCTCTGTGGGGGAAAAGCTCTGGCGCTCCTGTTTCAGGAACTAGAAGTGAGCCAGAGGAGAGGGGGAGGAACACGGCAGGAGCGGGAGTCCTATTTCCTGATATTCAGACATCTCGCCTCTGATTGGCTAACAGCGCGACTCTATGACTGACTCTTTTTTTCTTTGAAACTTTGATTTTTTTTATCTCCACAAATAACACAAGCCTGAAGAAGTTCTGCCATGTTGTAGAGTTGCTAATGCTAACAGTTAGCTTCGACTAACTGAGATGCTAGTGTGTCCCGTCTAGTTTCTATCAGCAGCTAATGCAGGAAATAGGGGTAGAAGACTATTTTCTAGGGATGCTCGATATTGGCTTTTTTATCGATATCCGATATTGTCTAACTTTTAATTTCCGATACCGATATATGCGGTGTCCCCCATAATGAAAAATATAATAGAATAAATCGTCTAGGTTACATCTAACATCACATATTTCATATCATGAATGCTTAAGCTTTAAACATTATCTGTGCAAAATGACAACTACTTCAATTTAAGTTAGTAATAGAAAAAAAATTTCATGTTTTTTAATTTGTCTTCAACAACAACTGAATGACATTCTACTCTGTCATGCCTTTAGACTACAGATAATTATTAAGTTCATGATGGGAAAAGTTTGATTAGTTAATAAATAGTACAGGTGAATTAATGATAAAAAGGTTAAAATCTTTTAGGTTTTGAAAACTGATCAAAGTGAGACATCTGTAACCCACGTGGGATTGACTGGGTGGTGACACGTCCTCCCAGATAGATAGATAGTAGGGAAAAAAACAAGTTAACCCCCGAGGAGGTTACACATTGCTGTTACAATCTTTGCTATATTGTCTGCGCAAAACGTGACAGAGTGAGTGCTCTCAACTCAGACCTATCACTGACGTAGTTTCAGTTTCCTCCGCTGGGCCTCCGCTCTTTGTTTACATTTACATTTAGTCAGAAACGAACGAAAAAACGGATCGTAAACACGCTGATTTTTCTTTATACGTTCGTACCTTGGAGAACATTTGTCTTTGTAACTATCGGTTTCTTTAGGGAATGTTTGCGCGTTTGTTAAAGTTACTTAGTTGATAAAATGTATGCAGCGCGAGCGTACACATGCTAAGCGAGGCTAATTGCTAAGTAAGGCTAATTGCTAAGTGCGACGCTAAAACGTCTGTAATAGTCAGTAATATATTTTTTTCTCTTTTTGTATTTATGGTAATAAAACATTAATAAAGATCTTAATTTAAGAAAAGTAAGCCTTGGGTGAAGATTCTGTTGCTTGTTTGCTGGCTAGCTACACGTAGCTATGTGCTATGTGGCAGACCCTCATTACACAGGGCAAATGACTAAAAATTCACAAGTTTTGCCAAATAAAACTACAATATCTCAAAAAGTAAAGATCAGATCTGTCATATTTTGGCATTTTGAGAGAGAGGAGATGAAGCCGAACTGTTTGATGGGTAATATGTGCATGGTATGTAAAAGTTGGGTCACTATAGGTGTAAAAACCAATACCGATATTTTCCGATATTGCTTTTTAAGGCCAATATCGGCCGATAATATCGGTAGACCGATAATATCGGACATCCCTACTATCTTCATGTTTAGCCTGCATTTGAAACTCGGAGGGGCCGATCGTGTCATAAAAAACAAGTAAAAAGCAATTTATCAGTGAACTTGGCCTTTAAGTAAATGAGCTCATCTGTAAAACTGTAGATGTGGTGTGTGATGTAATTTTTTCCATTATTTTTGTGATAAAGTAACATCATTTGGTATTCGAATGCATGTCCCACTGAATCCAGTATGTGCTGTGTCTCTATAGGCAAATTTACACTGGGATGTTGGGATTATTTTATTAGCTCATACCTTTAAGGAAATAAAACATTAATCCGGTCATGAGGTCAGCCTGATCTACAAACAACCAGGATGTAAAGAGATTTAAAATGGATTTCACAGAGCCCGGCTAACTGCTATCCGTTCCTTCCCTCGGCTCAGCCATCCTTACCCCAAAAGCACGGATGAGACGTCAACCTGCCAGAAATATCTTGTGATAACAAGCAGCTGCTGTCCTTTGAGATCTCGCTGTACTCTTGGACAACACTGATATTTTTCTCTCCCTCACCTGCTTGCAGGAGAAGGCTGAGTAGTCTCTGGCTCAGGCCTCCGCCACTGCTGCTGCTTTGATGTGCGACTTCTCCTGGGGGGCTGTGTGGTTAAATTGCTTTTTCTTTCGCTGTGAGAGCAGGAGCTCCTCATTGTTGGAGGGCAAGTCTCCAACTGTCCTTATGACAAGATTGCATGTGGAGAGGTGGGGGCGGGGATGAGGCAGCAACGAAACAAAGCCTCAGCTATAACACAGTTTTTCTTATTACATTCCAACATCTTTAAGGAACTCTCTTCATTTGGTAGGTCTGATATAGACGTGCCTTCTATAGAAAACATCCAGACTCCATCAGGGTCTGCTGAAGCCACCTAGTGGATAAGTGGATGAGGAACATTGAGCAACCACCTGATCAATAGTTAGTCTGTTAGACCAAATGAGAAGGTTGTAAAATGACCATTAAGAGGCAGGGCCAATTTTAGCAAATAATGAAGCTTTAGTGTCTGCTCGGTTTAGAAAAATATGAACACAATTTAAGTTTAGGGACAGATCCAAAAATATATCGGCAGAATCTCAAATGAAACTTAAATGTTTTGTTTGGCATCTAAAAAACATGATCTTCAGTGTTTGAAGTGCGGTGGATTGAAGCTGAGCATGACGCAGTACGAAATCTGAGACTACAGGTCTCAACCAGAAAATGTGGAATGGTTATTTTTATTTAGCAGATGCTTTTACTCAAAGCGAACTTACAATTTTGGACTTAGTCATGCAGTGAATCAGCCTAACATGCATGTTTTTGGCCGGTGGGAGAAAACCGGAATACCCAAAGAAAACACATGCATGCATCAGGAGAACAGTGCCAAAAGGCCACAGCCAGGTTTGGAACCTGCAACCTTCTCGCTGTGACGCAACACTGCTATCAACTAAAACTGGACCGGTGCAGAGGTCCAGGAGCTTCTGGACATTAGAGCTCAAGCACAGTTCACGGGGAATTTGAAAAACAGCCACATTTTGGAACAGCTCGTGAAAAAAAACTTGTTATGTTCTTTCTGTGTTTCTTTTCAATCTCCATTGGTTTTTCTTGTTTAATACACAGTGTAGCAATGTTTTTTTTACCTTGAATTACTGACAGTTTTGGCGACACAGACGCGATCTTCAGAGCCGTCAACATCGGCGAGGCTTTGAAGATTGTGGCTGTGTGATGCAGAAACTGTCAGTAATTCAAGGTATAAAAAAACATTGCTACACTGTATTAAACAAGAAAAATCAATGGAAACTTAAGAAGCATGGCTTCAATCATATCCTCTTTATACCAACATCATGTAATCTTTTGTGAAAAACACATGACTGCTCCACTGGCCCCCACATTACCGCCACAGGCTGACCACTTATGAATGACCAAATACTCCCTGTGTCATGGTCCAGGGTGAGCTACCGATGTCTGAGTCTTGTTTACAGGTGGGCGTGTCTGAGAGTTCCCAGCTGCAGCTAATCCTGTCATCAAGGCCCAGGGGATTTAAGGAGCAGTGTGACTCAACACCACGCCGGATGATTACTCAGTTTGGGTAGCTCTAGCCTTCTGACCTGTCTGCCATAGTTTGTTGCACTTGCAAACCTGTCTCCTGCCAATTCAGTAACCTGCCTGTCCTTCCTCCAGGTTCTCAGCATCATCTCATCTCTACTTCATACCTGACCGGATACCTGCACGCCACGTCATACTGCTATTCCCCTGGCTGCTCGCTCTCAGCCGCTCACCTGACCTCCCATCCTCCTCCAGCTCACCCGGACCTACTCTGCCCTCTCCTCACGCTTCACAGCCCCCAGGAACCCGTAAGCCCTTCAGAGCTCTACATTCTCACCAGTCCTCCTAAATACTCACTCGCTCTCCTTTCCCAGAACCCCTTTTTGGATATCCTGCTACCTGTTGTCGCAGCGCCTTCAGTTCCCGTCATCTACCCTCCGAGCTTCTTTATTTTTGTAATAAATTATTATTATTTCTACTTACCTGGCTCTGTGTGTGATTCTGTATGTCGTGGGTCAAGAAGCTGCCCCTCAACATGACAGAATCATCCGGCCAAACGAACGACCCCAGTACAGAATCCCATCCGCCAGTAACAGTCCCACCTGCCATTTCCGATGCCTTAGCCCGACATGAACACTCCATTCAGACTCTCCTGGAACAGGTATCTAATGTTAACCAGCGGTTATTTCAGATGGACGCCACGTTGCGTCACCTCACTGACACCTTAGTTCCCCCGGAACCTTCAGCCCAGCCTTCGGTTTCCTCTTCGTCCGCACTTCCGGTTCCGTGTCCCGCAGACAGATTCCGGGTTGCCGACGCACCGCCAGCTGACACCTTCTCCGGTGAGTTTGGCAAAAGCCGTGGGTTTTTATTGCAATGCCGACTGGCTTTTGAAAGATCACCTGAATCTTTTGCTATGGATTCCGTTAAGATCTCTTACATAATCGGTCTGCTTAGAGGCAGGGCTTTAGAGTGGGCTGAAGCTAGATGCAGTGATGCTACTTTCCTGAAGGGTCCCCTCTCCCGTTTTTTGTCAGAGTTTAAACAAACATTTAGTACCTCGGAGTCTCCTGCTGAGATAGCTAAACGGGTGTGGAACCTCCACCAGGGGAAACAGTCTGTTGCAGAATTTGCTGTAGAATTCCGCACACTAGCTACCATCTCCACCTTAGACGACTGCTCACGTAAGGGAGCTTTTTCCCAAGCCCTGAACGAGCGCATAAAGGACCAGCTAGCATTATGCCCAGAGCCCGACTCNCTAGAAGAACTCATTACCCTGGCCATAAAGATTGAGAAAAGACTCAGAGATCGTCCTAGAGGTCTATCCTCTGCTCCAATGGTCCCATTACCTCCCACCAGAACATCACAGAGTCCAGTCACACCCCCTCCCGGGGAAGAACCAATGCAAATTGGAAGGACCCGATTAACCCAGGAGGAACGACAACGTCGGTTAACCTCCAATCTCTGCCTCTACTGTGGTCAGCCTGGTCACGTGGTCTCCAACTGTCAGCTACGTTTAAAAGGCCAAGCCCACCAGTAGTTCCGGGTCTACTGGTGGGTGGTAACGGCGAAGATTCCAATTCCCGATGTTCTCTTCCGTGTACTGTGATGTATAACCAAGGTACTTGTGTTTTGAAGGCTCTGCTGGATTCCGGCTGCGAACGGAACATGCTGGATCTAACGGTAGTCAACAAGCTTGGCATCCCCACGATTCCCCTCCCCACTCCGTTGAGAGCATCATCCCTGGACGGAAACTCCCTTACCGCTATTACACACCAGACTGTGCCGGTAAACCTGCTTGTCTCAGGCAATCATCATGAAACGATTTCCTTCTTTGTGTTCCCATCTCCCCATTCACCAGTGGTCCTGGGGCACGACTGGCTGGTCACTCACAATCCCCAAGTCGACTGGAAGTTGAGCCAAGTATCCGCCTGGAGTAATTTCTGTTTGTCCCATTGTCTCCACTCTGCTTCACTTTCTGTTCCAGCTCCAGTCTCCAACCCACCGGTTCCTCCTGACCTGTCAGGAATACCTGAGGCCTATCATGACCTACATCAGGTGTTCAGTAAGGACCGAGCCTCCTCTCTGCCTCCCCACAGACCCTACGACTGTGGGATCGACCTCCTGCCGGGTGCTCCTCTCCCGTCAAGCAGGTTGTATAGCCTCTCAAAACCAGAACATGACTGCATGGCCACATACATTTCAGAATCACTGGCATCAGGTATCATCAGACCCTCCACCTCTCCACTAGGGGCAGGCTTCTTTTTCGTGGCCAAAAAGGATGGGTCCTTAAGGCCATGTATTGATTACCGGGGCCTGAACCAAATCACCATCAAAAACAAATATCCCCTTCCTCTGCTTGCTTCAACCTTTGAACCCGTACAGGATGCCACCCTTTTCACCAAACTGGATCTCCGAAATGCATACCACCTGGTTCGGATCAGAGAGGGTGACGAGTGGAAAACGGCCTTTAAGACACCCCTGGGTCACTTTGAATACCTTGTCATGCCATTTGGCCTCACTAATGCCCCTGCTGTGTTTCAATCCCTGGTGAATGCAGTCCTCAGTGACTACCTCAATAAGTTCGTGACCGTTTACCTGGATGACATTCTCATTTTTTCCAGATCCCCCACAGAACACAGACAACATGTCCGAGCTGTCCTTCAGCGCCTCCTGGAGAACCGTCTTTATGTGAAGGCAGAGAAGTGTGAATTCCATGTCACCTCTGTCAAATTCCTCGGATTCATTCTGGAGAGCGGGCGGCTGAAGACAGACCCGGACAAGGTCAACTCCGTTCTCACCTGGCCAACTCCCACCACACGTAAGGAACTGCAACGTTTTCTGGGCTTTGCTAACTTCTACCGTCGCTTTATTAAGGATTACAGTCAAACTGCCACCCCACTCACTCAACTCACCTCTGTCAATAAACCCTTCATATGGTCCCCTGCGGCCGAGGAGTCTTTCCAGGCCCTCAAGTCTAAGTTCACCCAAGCACC